>SNQJ01S0099565.1:29607-47726 GCA_010110895.2 Picea sitchensis
ACATAATGGCCTTAGGTGCATCTGTCTAGGATGTGGTAGAGACTGGTTATGTAAATCTAGTTGTACTATCTTCTAAGGATGACAAGCTAGAATTAAGATTCAACGCTAAGGCTATGAATGATATTCTGAGTGGGCTTGTAGAAATAGAATTTGTAAAAGTTATGCACTTAGAATCTGCCAAAGAAATGTGGGACAAACTCATTAACAATTATGAAGGTAATGAGAAGGTAAAGGATGCCAAGCTTCAAACCTACAGATTACAGTTTGAACAACTAAAGATGAAAGAGGATGAAAATGATGGGAAGTACTTTTTGAGAGTTGAATAACAAGTAAATGCAATGATAGGACTTGGTGAAAAAATTGAGGATGTCTCGTTAGTTCAAAAAATTTTGAGATCTCTGCTAGATAGGTTCAACCCAAAGGTATCTGCTATAAAAGAACTTAATGATCTAAAAGCTATCTCTTTTGACCAAATCCTAGGAATTATGACTGCTTATGAAATGAGGATAGGTAAAGATAAACCCACCTCTAGAGAAGCATCATTTAAAGCAGATAAGAATGAGGATTCCGAGCCTGATGAAATTGAATCAAAATTTGTGAGAAGACTAAAGAAAGGATCAGGCAAGTACTAAGGCAAATTTCCCTTCAAATGTTTTAACTGTGGAAAGATAGGTCACTTTGCATCTAAGTGTCCACACAAGAAACATGATCATAATTATGAAGGTGAAAAGAAGTACAAACCCAAGATATTTGGTAAAAAGAAAAGTTTATGTGTAAACAATGATGACTCTTCAGAAGACACAGATAATGACTCTTCCTATGAAGATAAGATTAATGACTTTATGCTTATTGTTTGCACCCAATTCGTCACTTGGTGAGCAAATCGAGGGTGCTTACATGACCTGTTGGGTCTTGCAGAGCATGACAGCTGTGGAAGGAAAGGTTAGAGGAAACAAAACAAACTATAAGCAAGAATTAAACAAAAACAAACTAAAATTGTGAGCATATGGATAAAGAAACAGTAAATACAAAAAAGACACCGATATCACCAATGGTTTTGAGCTGGTCAATTGATGAAATTAGAGCACGATGAAGGAAGAGAACTATGGTTCCTTCTTCCCCCAAAGGAAGGCTCTTGAGGCCCTCACAAACTTGCTTCCCTTACAATGCAGAGAACTGAGAATGATGGTGAAAGAACTCCCAGCAGAAAGAAATGTTGTCGATGTGTTATCGTCAAAGAATGAGCCCTTGACAATCTCAGCAGCATAACAATACTTGAAATTCCTTACGAAAACAATGGTTCTTCATGGGTTTTTATAGCACATCACCGGGCGATTATGTAACCTCTTCAAAGTGTGAAAAGGGGCTCTTTAGGGCTTAATTAGGTCTTAGACCCGCCGACTCTGTGGATTCAGCTCGGATTTGGGAGTCAAATCAGATTGGGAGCTGGTCCATAAGTGGTTGGGAGGCTGACCAATGCAATAAATGCGTCGTTTAGCAGGTGCGTGGGTTATTGCGCTGATAGATGTGCATCGTGCGCGCATGCACGCATAGTACGTTCTTGTCCTGCGCATGTGCGCGCGCACCAAACTACTGTAAAGCGCCCTTCAATTTTTGGTTACTTTGTATAGTTTTTGACCCTTCTGGAATGCTGTGAAATTAATTCAGTGCCATGAATGAGTTCATTGTTGTTTTGATGATGCAGAGTTCTTATCACCATGTGCGGACAAAATTTCAGTGATAACAGATGCCCCCTGATGGATGAGGTTAGGAGCATACATATAGCCGAAATCCATCAATGTTTCTTCTATTAAGAATGTTGTTGTAAGGGAGAGCAATAGTGGGACCATTCAGAGCGATCCGTTGGNAGTCAAATGTGTGACAGAGGATGTGAAGTGGTGTTCACTTCTAAGGATTGTAAGATAAAATATGTAAACTCAAGACAAGTGGTGGCTAAAGGCATAAGGACAAAAACTAATGTATATGTGCTGAAAGAAGATAAAGAAGAGTGTCATCTAAGAAAAAATGATGAAACATGGTTATGGCATAGGAGACTTGGACATCTAAACTTTGACCACTATATCAAGCTCAAAAAACTTGAGGCAGTAAAAGATCTTCCAAGAATATCAAAGCCACAAGATTGTGTGTGTAAAGCCTGCCAAGTAGGAAAGCTATCTAGGACATAGCTTAAATCCAAGAGCTCTACTTCAATAGAGAAACCACTCCAATTAGTTCATATGGATTTATGTGGACCATCAAGACAAGAAGGCACAGGGAAGGAAAACTATATGCTGATCATTGATGATTAATCCAGACTCACTTAGGTTTCTTTTCTCAAAGAAAAAGCTGAAGCATTTGAGAAATTTAAAATATTTAAGGCTTTAACTGAGAATCAAACATGCAAGAGGTTAAAGGAATTAAGATCAGATAGAGGAGGAGAATTTATGTAAAGTGATTTCAAGGAATTCTGTGATAAACATGGGATCAAGAGAGAATACTCAATCCCATGAACTCCACAACAAAATGGAGTAGTTGAGGTTAAAGGCAATAAGATCAGATAGAGGAGGAGAATTTATGTAAAGTGATTTCAAGGAATTTTGTGATAAACATGGGATCAAGAGACAATACTCAATGCCATGAACTCCACAACAAAATGGAGTAGTTGAGAGGAAAAACAGAACAATTCATCAAATGGCTAGGTCAATGATGAATGAGAAGAACATTGGTCAAAATTACTGGGTAGAAGCAATACACACAACAATCCATATTCTTAACAAAGCCCACCTTAGACCACATAGTGACAAGACACCTTATGAACTGTGGTATGGAAGATCTGCTTCAATCAAACACTTCAAAGTCTTTGGAAGTAAGTGCTACATAAAGAATAATAATGAAAACCTTGGCAAGTGTGATGATAGGGCTGATGAAGACATCTTCTTAGGATATGCTACCAATAGTAAAGGATATATATTCTTTAACAAATTATTGCATAAATTAGTTGATTGCATTGATTTAAAGGTTGATGAAGGAGTCCCAGTAAGAGAGGTGAGGAATATTGAGTCTACTATAAAGGACATAGCTGAAACTGAATATTAACAAGTCCAAGAATCAGATGGAGAAGAGACACCTAGAAAATAAGAGTCGGGACAACAATCAACATCAAATCCTTCCTCCAGAATTACTCAAAATAATCATCCTGAAAGTCAGATAATTGGTGAGAAATACAAAGGTGTACAAACCAGGAGAAGGATAATCAAAGACACCAAGCAATCACATATAGCCCTCATATCCATGGTGAAACCCAAGAACTTTAATGAAGCCAATAAATACGTAAATTGGTTAAAATCAATGAATGAGGAACTGGACCAGATTGAAAAGAATGACACTTGGGAACTTGTTCCTAGGCCAACAAATAAAAATGTAATAGGATCAAAATGGGTATACAAAAATAAGATGAATGGGCAAGGAAATATTGTAAGAAATAAGGCTAGATTGGTCTGCAAAGGATATGCTCAAGTAGAAGGACTAGATTTTGATGAAACATTTGCGACCCTAGTAAGATTAGAAGCTATTAGAATGTTTCTTGCTTATGCTTGTCATAAATAGTTTAAAGTCTATCAAATGGATGTCAAGTCATCTTTTCTAAATGGATATATGAAAGAATAAGTCTATATGGAACAACCAGAGGGTTTCCAACTGTCACATAACCTTGACTTTGTCTGCAAGCTGAAGAAATCCTTATATGGGTTGAAACAAGCTCCTCATGCCTGGTATTACAGACTGGATAAGTATCTTTAAGACAAAGGGTTCAAGAGAGAAACAATTGAAAACAATATATATATCAAAACAGAGGGTAATGATTTACTCATTGTGTTGGTTTATGTAGATGACATCATCTTCGGAAGCAATAATGCTTCATTGGTACAATGGTTTTCTTCTGCCATGTAGTCTGAATTTGAAATGTCTATGATAGGGGAACTGCCATTTTTTCTTGGTCTGCAAATTACTCAGAGGTATGAAGTATTATTTCTTTCTCAGGAGAAATATCTAAGAGAAATGTTGAAAAGGTTTCAAATGGAAGATTCCACACCTATGAGCACACCTATGGTAACTGGATGCAAGTTAAGAAAGCATGATGACTCACCTGATGTTGATTAGAGTTCTATAAGTCTATGATAGGAATCCTATTGTACATCACAACATCCCGTCCATACATAATGCATGTTTATGGAATGGTAGGAAGGTATCAGGTTGCACCTAAACAAAGTTATTTTTTAGCTGTCAAAAGAATATTCAGATACTTGAAAGGAATAATGAACTATGGCCTATGGTATCCTAGGAATCAAAATCTTCAACTATCAATCTATTTAGATGCTCATTGGGCTAACTGCGTGGATGAAAGGAAAAGCATGAGTGGAGGTGCATTCTTCTTAGGAGATTCTCTTGTAGCATGGTTGAGCAAGAAGCAAGGCTCCATTTCCTTATCGGCTACAAAAGATGAGTACATTGCAGTTGCCACTTGCTGTACCCAAGTATTGTGGATGATTCAAACACTTGCAGACTTGGAGGTAAAATATACTGCACCGATCTCAATTCATTGTGATAATACCAATACAATTAGTGTGTCAAAGAACCCTTTATTTCACTCCAAGACCAAGAATATACCCATCAAGTATCACTTCCTGAGGGAACAGGTGACCAACACTGTTGTTTCTTTGCATTATATTCCATCCAAAGATCATATTGCTGATATCTTCAGTAAACTACTTGCAAAAGATCAGTTTGAGTATCTATGCCAGAATTTGGGTGTGACCCCATTATCAACCTAAGAGAGTCCATCCTGTTAGGGGGAGTATGTGTTGGTTGAATATCTGATACCTTCGCAAAGTACTGCAACATCTCAGGGGGAGCATGTTTTCTTTGACATTGATGTCAAAGGGGGATAAAAGGAGTGGTCCGGATGCTACAGTTGGAGGTCCAAGCAAAATAACACAACCTTTTAGGGTTGCCATCAATGCCAAAGGTGGAGATTGTGGGCATGTTTTAAGGGAAAGCGCGTGCTTGTCATTGATGGAAATAAAAACAACGTTGATGTTTTACAAGAAAAAACATAAACTCAGGAGGAGAAGTGAACTGTATGCAGAAACAAGAAAGCTCAGAAGAGATAGTAGTTTCCAGAATTTCAGATGAGGTCCAAGAGATAGACTCGCAGGAGGCGAAAAGGTCGAGACCCAAGAACACTTAGAAAATATTCTAAGTCTGATAAATCAAAAGCTCAGGAGGAAGAGCGACAATGGCCGTTGGATCACTAATCCAAAATATCAACAACCGTTAGATCTAGTGTATTTGCGAGGAGGTTACCATTCGAGGAATCTCACTTCGGAAGAATTGGCAACTTGAAAGTTGAATCACCTAAAGCCCGAAATCCAAAATGAATGTGGACCATCAGATCTAGAGAAAATGCGATGATCATTGGATTGAATTAGTGCAAGGACAAGATAAGCGAGGACTGAGATGTGAGATCATGATCATCAGAATATACGTCGGCCGTCTGATCAAATTAATTGACGGGTAAGTTAAATTGGGATAAAGGGTTGAGAATTTGATTATCCAAATACCTGTCAGCCATCTGATCATTTTCGAGATAGGATAACAAAGGTATGCAAATTTCTGTCAGATGTTGGATGATTTTAAGTGGAAGGAAAAGATAAGCTAGAAGAGTTGCATCGCAGACAGATCGGGCCATTGATCTAATAACCTGATCTATTGAATGTCATACGTTTCAGGTATAAATATATGAGGAGGTTACTCTCCGAAAAAATCTCACTTCAAGAATTCAGGTTGAGACTTGAGAATTTCGAAGTCTAGAGACCAGAAGGAGATCTCGACCATTGATCGAGAAAGGGGACATAGAACCATTGATCTAGTTGAAAGTTCAAATTCCCGAAGTGAATGAGGACTATTGATGTGATGAGGGACATGCGTCAGTGGATTAACAACTCCAGAAGTTTGGTGTATGGGAAAAGTGTCAGTTTCAGATTTGAAATCTCCGAAGTCTGGAGACTCGAAGAGCCAAAATGAATCCTCGACCGTCGGATCATCCGAAGTAAACTTCATTCGTCAGATCACTCTAAAGTGGAAGGACATGATAAGATAGAATAAGGTCGTGCTAATCTCAGCGGTCGATAATTGGGCACTCATATCTACTATTGACAGGGCATATCGGACCTCCCCGAGATTTCTTCCTTTAACTATGGGGAAGGGGTCTAAGATGGTGGTATTTTCCATGTGGGACCCTCATACATGTCACCTTCCTGTTAACTTGGACCCCCCTCGCTCATTACCACTTACCACCTAACACCCCCTCCAAGAAAACAACCAAACTACTCATACATACCACCTCCGCGCTCCGATGTCACACTCCACTACCTGCTACATGTCACACTCCACTACCGTGCTCTACTTCCACATTCCACTACACTACCTACATGTCTCACCCAAGTCATCATACCACCTCAGCAAGGACATGAGTCATCCAATATGAAATATCACTTCAGGTGTATTCTCAACCGTTGATCATAGTACAATGGAAGGATAGTGTAAGTTTGAGAAGTTGAAATCCTGAAGTTCTGAAGGGAGAAGTTCCAATAGCCATCCATCTCAATGTTTGATTAAGTCCTAGCCATCGGATTAGACAATGAAAGGATGAGTGTAAGGATCAAATCTGACCATTGATTCTTTTCCATGAAATAATCCATCCAATCTCATCCGTCCACTCAGGAGAACTGACAATATTATGAGATCGAAGGTCCCATCGCATTGCAGGGCTAGAACATGCTTGGGTCTTAATTTTGCTTGAGAGGGCTACAATCGAAACCACGGTTTTGGAGAAAGGATGCATGGAGGCTCGTAGTGAATTATGGGGAGAAAGGCAGGTTTCCCTCAAACTGCCTATGGACGTGCCTGCAATCGCGTGGTCAGGTGAAGTTCATTGACCAAGGTCATATCATGAAATGGAGCCAGCTCTCACTAGACTGAGATTGGGAAGCACCTTTTGAATAAGCATTTGGTCACCACCGGTGGTCACGTGAAGGAAGGGGCTTAGAAGCCAAAGAATCCAAAGACGACTGATTGTAACTAACAAAGAAGAGGAAGAGTTCCAACTACTAGAAGAGCCAAAGAATCTCAGGAAAATGACCACTGATGATGAACAAATTCAACATAACCGCCAGAGTAGACGAAGATTTTCCATGATGATCATGCAGAGGACTAGGAATGTAAAAGTGATGTAGAAAAGAGAAGAGGGAGTTGATTCTCTCGTCAGCTATGTTGTGGATAGGACGAGACACAATGAATAACTTGATGTGTAGAATAGTGACTGATGCAGGAGCATCCACGCGAGTATCTACACTCACCAAGCGAGCCAGCGTATGAAGAAAGAAGAGACAGTTGGATAAGCCAGCAAACTTCAGATTTTGAAATTCTACCTTGGTATTGTTGCACCGCCGTTTAACAAAAGGCATTCAAAGCCGGGCACACTTGTATTATGTTATAGATAGGAAGGCATTTAATACTATTAAGACTGTTAGATAGAAATTTATTGAAGATTAGACAGTCACCTTTCGAGAGGGAAAACGGAGTATAGACACCCTCCTTGGTATCATTTTGTAACATAGATTCATTCTCATTCATACAGGAGCAAGAAGAGAATAGAGCAGAGAGCTTGTGAAGAAGTCCATGTACAAATAGTGAATTAATAGGAAAGCTTGATTCAACTCCATGGATGTATTTAGTCTCTTTGTATTGTTGATATTATGCTGTTGCATACTTGCTTCTTTTTATGCTTATCTTCTATATGCTGCATATGTGATTGCCTATCAGGTTAGAAACCTGAGAGAATGAGTTTCAATTGTTTCTCTGTTTGAGCCGGGAGATTCCTGCATAGAGGCATTCGAATTCCTCCGCATAGAGTGCGTTGAGGAGGCCAAACAGTTGAACTTTTGTTCTCGTTTTGCCCAGCGTGAATTGGGTTGTTCGAGTCGTGCAGGTGAGTGCAGGTCGAAGTGGAGTCTCAGCAGCAAGTCTGAGAAAAGGTAGACTGGGTCGTTGTAACCGTGGAAGCGCAGAGTCCGGAAGACTTCATCACCGCTGGAAGTGATTGAAGTCGAGCACAGGAAGTGTGGGAAAGTTCTCTGAAGAAGTCAGGGGAACAAAGCTTAGGAGGGATAGTTCCCTTGGTTCGCTGTAGAAATCAACCCAGTAGAGGTCGCACAGGACGAAGGTGGTAGAGCAGAGATTTCTTCATAGAGGAAGAGAATCAACGACTTGAAATCGTTGAGGAAAGTCGCGAAATCCTGTAGACCGTTAGATCGCGAAGGAGTCGCGAGGGGATTAACTCGCAGGTGCACGTAAGAACCAATTTGCCATCGCATATCGGCATTTCGGGGTTGGCGAGTGCAAGGATTACATGCACGGCGAAATCGCGAGTCGCGATTTCTCGATTTAACGGGAACCGTTGATCAAGGCAGGAACAGGTGGCACGCGATCCCGAGAAGTTGGACTTCGGGGTTTCGGCGTTCGGAGTTTCGGGGTTCTCGACGTCGAGGAACTCTAACATCGTGGATTCGCGATCCGCGAAATCCCGAGGCGACGTGGCATTGTGGGGCCCGGGAGTGAGTGTGGTACAGGTGGCATTGTAGTGAGAGCTCGGGACCTCGGCGTTCGGGGTTTGGAGAGTCAAGGGGTTGGCATCACCATTGGCGATACCCCGATAAGGAAATGCCCGATATCCGGAGCATTGACCGTTGACCATCGACGTTCGGGGATCGGCGGTTGAGTGACTGAGAGCAAGGTCACGAACTTCGCGATATCGCAAGACCCGATCTCCCAATTTCTGAAGGGAGAATCGCGATAGTATTTCTGTGGTAAGGAATTCCCGAGGGGAATTAGGAGGGGTTTGAACCCTTCGGGCCATGGATAGTGAAGGTCCTAGTGGAGCGACCGTGCCGTCGAGGGTGGGTTGCGTCAGAGTGGTATCAGAGCAGGGTTGAGTTCTCTTTGCTCAGGTAGCAGAGAGAAGAAGATACATAATGCCGCCCAGGAGAGAAAGGCAGTCACCTGATCGTGAGGACAGGGATGCCCGAAGAAGAGGTAGGCAGCCAGGGAATCCTGAAATGGAGCGACAAATTCAGGATCTCAGGGCGAGACTCGAAGAGATGGAGACCACCCAAAGGCGTGGAGCTGGTATAGTAGAGTTCAGTGATTCTGAGGTTGAAGAGGAGGCTGGACATGATGAAGGGGAGTTCTCAGCAGAAGATGCCTCGACAGAAAGGTTGATCAAGGCTATTTCGAGAATGAGCTCGAAGGCAAAGATGGACATTCCCGTGTATGAGGGAAGCCTAAACGCAGAGGAGCTGCTGGATTGGATCCGAGCACTCGACACCTACTTCAATTACGAAGACATCAAAGAGGACAAGAAGGTAAGGCATGCCGTCACGAAGGTGAAAGGACATGCAGCCTTATGGTGGGACGAGCTGCAGGCAGACAAACATTCCAAAGGAAAACAGAAGATCAAAAGCTGGGATCGGATGATCGCCAAGATGAAGGCGAAGTTCATTCCAAGGGATTACCAGATTACTCTGTTCAGGCGCATGCAGAACCTGAGACAGAAGTTGATGACGGTGAAGGAGTACACCGAAGAATTCTATAGGCTCAACATTCGAGCTGGTCACCGAGAAAGTGATGACGAGAAGGTGGCAAGATACCTGAATGGTCTCAGGTATGACATTCAGGATGAACTGAGCATGCTGACCATCCGCATAGTTGAGGATGCATACCAGATGGCTCTGAAAGCAGAAGAGAAGTTGAGCCGCAAGCAGGGATAGCGAGGGTGAGGCAGAAGCCATCCTAGAGGCAAGGCAATCGTCCAGAAAGACTTCCAAAAGCCTAAGGAGGATTGGAAGAGACCTCAGGGAAAAGTTGAGAGAGGTGGAACCTCACAACAGAGGCAGCAAAATGCTGAGCCGAGGAGGCAACAAGATGAACAGCAAGGAGGATATGCTGACGCGAATATATTTCCTCGTACCCGAGGTCGAGGTAGAGGTCGAGGAGGAGTCATCACATGTTTCACATGTGGGAAAGACGGACATAAAGCCATTGATTGTCCAGAGAGGAAGATGGACAGAGGGAAAACTCACGTTGCAGAGGCGCAGAGGCGTGACGTGGAGGATGAAGGCATTGGAAGTGGGAAGTCACTGACAGTACATAAGGTTCTATTGAAACCCGAGAAAGAGGTGGAGGACACAACGCAAAGATGCCGACTGTTCCGGACGACTTGCAAGACCCAGGGCTGGAAATGCAAGGTCATAGTGGACAGTGGAAGCACCGATAATCTCGTTTCGACCGAGATGGTGGAGAAGCTAGAGATGAAGACGAACAAACACCCGAGTCCTTACAAGGTGACATGGCTGCAGAAAGGACACCAGGTATGTGTTACAAAACAGTGCTTGGTTAATTTTAAAATGGGTGAATATAGGGATGCAATTCTGTGTGATGTCATTCCCATGGATGTCTGTCATGTATTATTGGGGAGACCATGGCAGTTTGACAGAAATGTTGTTCATGACGGAAGGATGAACACCTACACCTTAGAGAAGGATGGAAAAACACATACGTTGCTGCTGATGAAAGATAAAGAAGTGAAACCAGAAACTAGCAGCACGATACTTCTCATGAGTGGGAAAGAGCTTCTCACAGAGCTGGAGAAAGATGAAGATCCACAGTTCTTTGTTGTCAGGAAGCCGAGAATTGTCCTGACCAGCACAAGAGTGGACGACTTGCCAGAGGAGATTCAACAATTACTGGGAGAGTTTGCTGACATCATTGTGGACGAACTACCTCGTTCGTTGCCACCGATACAGAGCATGAGTCACCACATTGACCTCATACCCAGAGCAAGTTTGCCGAATAAGGCAGCGTACAGGTTGACACCTCAGGAGAACGAGGAAGTCAAAAGGTAGGTACAGGATCTGCAGGACAAGGGACTAGTGAGAGAGAGTCTAAGTCCATGTGTTGTTCCGACAGTACTGAGTCCGAAGAAGGACGGAGGCTGGAGGATGTGTACAGACTCCAGAGCGATTAATAATATTACCATCAGGTACAGGTTCCCACTGCCGAGAATGGACGACTTGATGGATTGCCTAAGTGGGGCAAATTATTTTTCAAAGATAGATCTCAAGAGCGGATACCATCAGATCCGGATGAGAGAGGGGGATGAATGGAAAACAGCGTTCAAGACAAATGTGGGTTTGTACGAATGGCTGGTCATGCCGTTTGGCTTGACAAATGCACCCAGCACTTTTATGAGGCTGATTTATGAAGTCCTACGGGAATTCATTGGCAAATTTGTGGTGGTGTACCTGGATGATATTTTAATTTTCAGCAAGACCAAGGCTGAACACTTGAGGCATTTAGCCATTGTGATGAGAAGATTGCAGCAGGAGAAACTGCTAATCAATTTGAAGAAATGCTCGTTCATGCAGACAAAACTCATTTATTTGGGTTTTGTAATTTCGGCTAATGAGTTGAAGATGGACCCTGAGAAGGTGAACGTAATCAGGAATTGGCCATCGCCGAGAAATGTTTTTGAGGTAAGGAGCTTTCACGGTTTGGCAAGCTTCTACAGGAAATTTATTCGGAATTTCAGCGGAATCAGTGTTGCAATGATGGATACGGTCAGGAAGCGGCATAAAAATTTTCAGTGGACAGCCGAGGCTGAACGAAGCTTCAATTTTTTGAAGCGAAAGATAACCGAGCAGCGAGTGTTAGTGCTGCCTGATTTTCAAAAGACCTTCCAGGTGAAGTGTGACGCTAGTGGGTATGCTGTTGGAGGGGTCTTGAGCCAGGATGATAGACCTGTGGCATATTACAGCGAGAAGCTGGATGATTCGAAGCTGAAGTACTCCACGTATGATAAGGAGTTCTATGCCATTGTCCAGGCATTGAAGAAGTGGAGGCACTATTTGATACCCAAGGAATTTGTGCTTTACAGCGATAATCATGCATTACAATTCGTGAGTCAGCAGGAGAAGCTGAATCAAAAGCATGCGAAGTGGGTGGAGTACATGCAAAATTTCACCTTTGTGATCAAGCACATTTCGGGAGCTGCGAACAAGGTAGCTGACGCCTTGAGCAGAAAATGCTTGTTGCTGCAGGAGTTCAGGGTCAAGACTTTAGGTTTTGAAAACCTGAAATATATGTATGCATATGATGCTGATTTCGGGGAGGCTTATGAAGCAGCCGAGAACCCAGTTCTCAGGGATAGGAGTCCATGGATTGATTTCCTAATCCAGGACGGATTGCTATTTCGGGGCAATCAGCTATGCATTACCGATTGCTCTATGAGAGAGAATTTGGTGAAGGAGAAGCACAGCGGAGGCTTAGCAGGTCATTTCGGACATGACAAAACATTCGCCAAGCTGAGCGAATCATATTTTTGGCCTCGCATGCACGCTGATGTAAAGCGATTTGTTGACCGATGCAGAATATGTCAACATGCGAAAGGCCGAAAGCAGAACACAGGGTTCTATCAGCCGTTGCCCATACCCGAGAGACCATGGGAGGCCATTAGCATGAGTTTTGTGTTGGGTTTGCCGAGAACACAGCGAGGAGTTGATTCCATCTTCGTGGTGGTGGACTGATTCTCGAAAATGGCACATTTTAGTCCGTGTCATAAGACCAGTGATACAACCCACATCGCGAACTTATTTTTCAAAGAGATCGTGCGATTGCATGGATTGTCGAGGAGCATAGTCTCGGATCGGGACACGAAATTCATAGGTCATTTTTGGAGGACGCTATGGAAGAAGCTAGGGACTGACTTGGAATTCAATTCTACTTACCATCCGTAGACAGATGGGCAGACAGAAGTAGTCAACAGAAGCTTGGGGGATCTGTTGAGAAGCCTACTGACGGAGCATCACACCAGTTGGGATCAGATCTTACCATAGGTAGAGTTTGCGTACAACGATTCTGTGAATCGGAGTACAGGTAAGAGCCCATTCCGGATTTTGTATGGGATGTAGCCGAGAGGAGTGTCTGAGCTCAGGGAGCCAGAACAGGCTGAAACTAGCAGCGCGAGGGCTGAAGAGTTTGCTGAGGCAATGCAAGAACTTCACGCAGAGGTGAAGCAGCGACTGCAGAAGACGAATCAGGAATATAAGCGCAGAGCTGATCAAAGAAAAAGACAACTTCAGTTTGCAGTTGGAGACATGGTTCTGGCGCACTTAAGGAAGGAAAGGTTCCCAAGGGGAACATACAACAAGCTCAAGATGAAGAAGATTGGGCCCTGCAAAGTCCTGAAGAAATTTGGGGAAAATGCATATGAGCTTGAGTTGCCAGAGGGCATCGGAATATCTCCGATTTTTAATATTTCGGATTTATATCCATACAAGGCCGATGCACTAGAAGCTGGAAGTGTTGAGGAACCAGTGGTCCAATGGCAGAAACAATTGCCAGTTGCATAGAAACCTGAGATGGAGTGCATACTGGATAAGAGAGTAGGCAGGAAGACCAGGAAGAAGCAGTATTTTGAATACCTGGTAAAATGGAAGAACCACCCAGTGGAGGATGCCAGCTGGGAGACAGAGGCCGTGATACAGAAGAATGGGCATAGTGTACAGGAGCTCATGAGCAGGAGCCCATGAAATATTTTGAGCCGAGGAGTATGATGCAGGAGCATCTACGCGAGTATCTACACTCACCAAGCGAGCTAGCGTATGAAGAAAGAAGAGACAGCTGGATAAGCCAGCAAACTTCAGATTTTGAAATTCTACCTTGGTATTGTTGTGCCACCGTTTAACAAAAGGCATTCAAAGCCGGGTGCACTTGTATTATGTTATAGATAGGAAGGCATTTAATACTATTAAGACTGTTAGATAGAAATTTATTGAAGATTAGACAGTCACCTTTCGAGAGGGAAAACGGAGTATAGACACCCTCCTTGGTATCATTTTGTAACATAGATTCATTCTCATTCATACAGGAGCAAGAAGAGAATAGAGCAGAGAGCTTGTGAAGAAGTCCATGTACAGACAATGAATTAATAGGAAAGCTTGATTCAACTCCATGGATGTATTTAGTCTCTTTGTATTGTTGATATTATGCTGTTGCATACTTGCTTCTTTTTATGCTTATCTTCTATATGCTGCATATGTGATTTCCTATCAGGTTAGAAACCTGAGAGAATGAGTTTTAATTGTTTCTCTGTTTGAGCCGGGAGATTCCTGCATAGAGGCAGTCGAATTCCTCTGCATAGAGTGCGTTGAGGAGGCCAAACAGTTGAACTTTTGTTCTCATTTTGCCCAGCGTGAATTGGGTTTTTCGAGTCGTGCAGGTGAGTGCAGGTCGAAGTGGAGTCTCAGCAGCAAGTCTGAGAAAAGGTAGACCGGCTCGCTGTAACCGTGGAAGCGCAGAGTCCGGAAGACTTCATCACCGCTGGAAGTGATTGAAGTCGAGCATAGGAAGTGCGGGAAAGTTCTCTGAAGGAGTCAGGGGAACAAAGCTCAGGAGGGATAGTTCCCTTGGTTTGCTGTAGAAATCGACCCAGTAGAGGTCGCACAGGACGAAGGTGGTAGAGCAGAGATTTCTTCATAGAGGAAGAGAATCGACGACTTGAAATCATTGAGGAAAGTCACGAAATCCCGCAGACCGTCAGATCGCGGAGGAGTCACGAGGGGATTAACTCGCAGGTGCACGTAAGAACCAATTTGCCATCACATATCGGCATTTCGGGGTTGGCGAGTACAAGGATTACATGCACGGCGAAATCGCGAGTCGCGATTTCTCAATTTAACGGGAACCGTTGATCAAGGCAGGAACAGGTGGCATGCGATCCCGAGAAGTCGGACTTCGGGGTTTCGGCGTTCGTAGTTTCAGGGTTCTCGATGTCGAGGAACTATAACATCATGGATTCGCGATCCGCGAAATCCCGAGGCGACGTGGCATTGTGGGGCCCGGGAGTGAGTGTGGTACAGGTGGCGTTGTAGTGAGAGCTCGGGACCTCGGCGTTCGGGGTTTGGAGAGTCAAGGAGTTGGCATCGCCATTGGCGATACCCCGATAAGGAAAAGCCCGATATCCGGAGCATTGACCATTGACCATCGGCGTTCGGGGATCGGCGGTTGAGTGACTGAGAGCAGGGTCAGGAACTTCGCGATATCGCGAGACCCGATCTCCCGATTTCCAAAGGGAGAATCACGATAGTATTTCTGTGGGTAAGGAATTCCCAAGGGGAATTAGGAGGGGTTTGAACCCTTCGGGCCATGGATAGTGAAGGTCCTGGTGGAGCGACCGTGCCATCGAGGGTGGGTTGCATCAGTGACGCAGTGAAGAGCATGCATAGGCATAGCGCATAGAATTGATATGGTGCACAGAGCCTAAAACATAGGACAATAGAGAGCATAGGTATGCGAGCAGGACGACACTGATGCAAGTAGAGCAGAGCAGTGTAGCATAACATGAGATTGGTAAGCCATTGATATACACTATATCACTGTAATAAATTGCAGTAAGAAAAGATTTATATTTCAGGGTGGTAGGGAGGTGCTAGGGAGGACTGTTGTCCTCAGAGTTTCAAGTGGGTTGATCTAGATTATTTTCGGCATGAAATGAGAGCAGAGATATAATAAATAAGTGCATAGAGATATCGTGAATATCCAATAATATAAAATAAATGTATCAGAGATGCAACCATAAACACAGAGATACAATAATACACGATTTCTATTAATGAAAGAACTGTACAGAGACTATAAAAATACAGAGTGAAAGACTCGCTAGAATGGTGGCAGCTTATCTTTGAGAAGAGATGTGATGGCTACTCACATTCAAAAGAATATGATCATTACAATGAGGCTCTAAGGCCATTTTTAACATAAGGGAAATCCAAAACCCTAACCCCGAAAGATGAAAAGCCAAAAGGTTTGCTGGCCCCGATGGGGGTAGTTGATATGTCAACTTCCCAAGGGCATAACTTTTGCATATGATCTCCATTTGGGGTGCTTGATACACTGTTAGAAAGATCTATCCGAGGAAAACAACTTTTGTGTGAGCAACATGAACTTTGTCCCATGTTGCTCCCCGTTTTCCCAAAAAACGTCGTTTAGGGCCTCAAAACGGCTCCAGAAGTTTAGGACCCGAAAAACTGCTAAAAATAGTAAATTACCAAAATTGCCAGAAAATTGTTTTGAGCTAATTGGAAAAGGTGGGTGGCCACCGATATCGACTTGGATCAATCCTCCCTCCTTAGGAAGCAATGTTCTCCATTGTGTTGAGTTCCCGGGGGAGAGGGGAAAGCGATTTCTGAATTTGAATCTTGGTGAGCTGCTTGCCTTGCTGGAGACGTCATGCTGCTTGGTTTGTTGAAGGTTGTCACGAATCTATGGCTGGAAGGGTTGGACCTTTTTAACCAGTCTGGCTACATGAGATGACTGTGTGCAGAAGGAATATTTGTGCTTTGCTGCAACCTTGTCGCCCTGCTTCTGTTGGCTAGAAGGTGCTTGGGTCGAGGCTGTAGTGGTTGCAGTATCCTTCTATTCACCTTTTGAACAGATTGTGAAAAGGATAAATTTTGTAGTATGAGATACTACCTTGCAACACTTTTTAGGTGGGACAATAGTTGGAATTACCTTTGGTATTCTGTAGAGATGACCCCCCAAAGTAACAATGACACTACGAGGTCGAGACTCATAAATAGCATGGTGCTTCCACATATATGGCTGGTCTAAGAGAACATCATAGACATCCACTGGGTCAACATCACATAATACCTCATCCTTGAAGGGCTGGATGCCATATGAAAATTGGCACTATTGGCTAACACAAAGATCTCTTCCTTGGCGAAGCCACCTAATGTTGTATGGTTGCAAGTGTAGTGTTGTTGACAATCCCAACTATTTGACGACCTTTGCTGAGATAAGGTTCTTCTGGCTTCCGCTATCAACAATAAAATGCAATGGGGTCCCCTTCACCCACATCTATAAATGAAAAAGGTGCTCCCCCTCTTCAGGATCTGTTGGTTCTTCTGGTTGAATTCTTGTGGCCGCGACAATAGCAGTGGGGTCTGCGTCAATGAACTGTCTTTTACTAGTATTTTCAGAATTAGATTCCAAATCAAGGTTCGGCTCCTTGTCTTTGATCTCGGCCACCAATGACTATTTTAAGTGACAATCATCGATGTTGTGCTAGGGGATTTTGTGGAAATCACACCATTTCTCGATGTCCTTCTTCATCTTTTCGTGACCCTTCTTCTCCTGTGGCTTAGATTGGTTTTTAGGAGACTGTTTATTAGGGTCATCTTTATCATACTTTGGTTTTTGTGGATTTACAGATCCGAAATCCCATTTGTTCTGGTGCTTAAATTTCTGCTTGATTTTAACAACATATCGATAAGCGACATCGAGTGATGAGATGTACAAAAAATCCATTTCAGTTTGAATGTATCTGTGTAGAGCCCCATAGTATTTCAGAACCAAATGTTGTTCAGAGTCTTTGATACCTAGCTTGGTGCGCAAGGTATGGAAGGTATTGGTGAACTCCAGAACTGCTTGTCCCCTCTCTTGTCGCAGTGTGTTCCATCTCATGTATTGGTCCTCATAGTTTCCAACAGGGTAATATTGTTCTTTTACCGCATCCACAAAAAAATCCCAAGTGGGCTCGGCCCCATATATTCCAGACTCCTCTGTGGAACTCTACTCCCAGTAAGTTTCCCAATGTTTGACATGAGGGAGAGCTTTAAGGAGTGCAAAGGTGATCTTTTCTCTGTCGGAAAAATTGTTGTTTGCACTCTATTCGTCACTTGATGAGAAAATTGAGAGTACTTACATGCCCAGTTGGGCTCTGCTAGGCATGACAGCTGTAAGGTAAAGGTTAGAAAAAGAAACTACAAAGTTAGAAACAAGAATTAAACAAAAACCAAATGAAACTATGAGCATATAAAGAAATGAAAAACAAATATAGATGGACCAATATCACCAATGCATAAGCTGATCTTATTGATGAAATCCAAAGACACACAATGGAGAAAGAGGACTTGGGTCCCTTCCCTCTCCAATGGAAGGCTCTT
>SNQJ01S0099568.1:30850-53855 GCA_010110895.2 Picea sitchensis
GATAACAGTCCCCAAACAACTAACTTTGCCAAGGAAATTCAAAACTATGGAAAAAATGTGTTTTTGACATGGATATTGCTTAACAGTCTATATATTTCTATTTTGGTTTTGTACAAGTAGGATGGAAGCTAAAGCGTGTAGTGGAGAGTCGGAGACCTTGGCTGATGCCTTACTACTTGTAGCCAAAAGTAGCAGAGTTATACACATAAACTTTGAAGAGATTTACGCAAGACCCATCAAATACCTCATTATTGTACTTTACAAGATTAGATAGACATCTTTTCTGTCTAAATTTTCGTTTACGATAACAATGATAATTTGTTTACGATAACAACGATAATTCGTTTACGATAACAATGATAATTAAGTTGACAGGTCTACTTGCTTCTTTTCATATTGCACAATACTATAGATGCACATTTGAAAGCAATAATTTATGAATGGATGGCCATGGGGTTATTTTTATCGTTGGTTGAATTGAAGAGAAGATTTCATGGCAGTTTTTAATTGTGATTATGCTCATTACACAGCAACCAAAGAAATCACAAATAAATTAAAACTAATGAAGACAAGGATAATTTTAATATGATTGCTGTTCACCAGTAACAAATATTTGCACCCCTGAATAGGGAGTTATGTTGATACAAATGTAGCAATGTGCTAGAAAGGGCAATACGAATGGCAATTGAAGACATGGGCAATGCATAAAAAACACCAAGTGGAACAGATATCTTTGGCATTCAGGGCCATGGTGCAGTGCTTCATGGGTATTCCTGAAACCCCCTTTGGATATGTATCCATGAACTCTACATTCTCCGCACATGTAAGCCGGCAGAATTGGAAGCTGCTGGGAAAGACCTTATACATGAACCCTACTTTCTCTGCACATGTAAGCCAACATGATTGGCAGCTGCGGCGCAAGCCCCTACTTTATAAGGCCAGTACTTGATGGTGAACTGTGTTTCTCACCTTAACTCTGCCTCTGACATTTATTGTCCTCAACAATATAATAGTAGTATATTTATTCCGTTCCAGTCTCTCCATGATTATATAAACAACAGTGGTCCCATTTATATCCCCAAGGGCTAGACAGTGTAGAACTGATGGATTTGGGGTGTTTTTTCTACCTAGCTAAAATGTCAGCATCCAACAGATGGCCCACCCACGTCATGTAAGCACTGCGTCAATGCTCCATTTCTGAGCTTTAGGTTCCATCAGTGTTTTCAATTTTTCATCTAAGGGCACCAATTGGTGGTTACAGTGCTAGTCGTTCTTTCAATGAATGTACATGAATATGCAAATATGAGTAGATTGCCCACATGTTGCTTAGTTCTGCAAATGTGCTTGATTAAACGAATGAATGATATGATATTTTATAATATATATATATATATATATATATATATATATAAACGAATGAATGATATGATATTTTATAATGAATGGCCCTTACTATAAATATAGTCTACGGGGTGCCTCTTTGCATCGTTATGAAGAGTTGTGTCATTTTACATATCTATTTATTTATTTATTATTTATAGATATTTACTATTATATTTACTTATCCTTATCTTATTTTTTNGAGTTGTGTCATTTTACATATCTATTTATTTATTTATTATTTATAGATATTTACTATTATATTTACTTGTCCTTATCTTATTTTTTATACATAACATTTCTTTCCTCTTCAAAATTACTTTGTCCTCGAAGCAAGAGTAATGAAGTATTGTAGGTGGAATTTTTTGTTTTTCTATTTTTTATTCTGCCTTACACTTTCAGAACCTCCTTCAAGCCTGTGACATCATTACGATCTTAATGATGCAATGAACCACGCACAAGCGAATTCACCCCCTGAATCGCTTCAAGCCTGAGCAGCAGAGACGTGATCTGGTGGTCAAATTTTAGGCACTCATCCTCATTTTCATGTATCCACTAGATTTATCTTGCATCTATAAAACACCTCCCTATTTTATTAACCTCTAACTTCACTCGTCATATAATCCTCAGCTTCTTCAGGGGATTTGAATTCCGAACACAAAATCCTCTAAAAGTATAATGTGTTTTCACAGCGGCAACAGTCTAGTCCATCCTGGGAGCCACCTNCCTCCCTATTTTATTAACCTCTAACTTCACTCGTCATATAATCCTCAGCTTCTTCAGGGGATTTGAATTCCGAACACAAAATCCTCTAAAAGTATAATGTGTTTTCACAGCGGCAACAGTCTAGTCCATCCTGGGAGCCACCTTTGCTTGGGAAAACAAAGATGGTAATTCAGTGCCATAAAAAATGGGACTAAAAATGACTCCCCCCTTTCTACTTGGCTTGGAAGAATGAGGTGGTCCACAATGCAGAGTAGAGTCCCACCTACAATTTGCATTTGGTTTAGGATCATGGGGTGATCCTTGGCTACGAACCGTGAAGGGCCCATCGATCCATTCCTTGCAAACGATGCGATACCTATACACAAATTCCATGGGCAACCAAGCAAATATCTCCATTTGAAAATCCTTAGGCAATTCATTCCACCATGCAACAACAAAAGCCAATTCTTGCATTTCCACATTTATACAGAGACGACGATGGGTGAATGTATGAGTGTATGATGATAAATTGAGTCTTGTACATTTTCCTACACATGACCCCTAACTTGTCATTGAACAGGACACAACCCAATCTGAGCACATAGAGGATTATTCCGCACGACCATATGTCAACCTTGGCATCATCGTAGCCCTACCTGTGTATCACCTTGGGAGTCTAATAGAGAGGAGTCCTTGAGTGTTGAGAAGCCTTTGTGGGTTTCTTGGCATTAGCCATATAGGGAAAGCTTTTGTTATATCTTGTTAAAGACCATGAGGGCTTATAAAATTTCTCCGTGTATTTGCACCCCAACTAAGCTCTGAGGGTTGGAATTGGGTGTTGGCTTCATACCAACTATAGGTACTTCTAAATCCCTGCTTTACAAAAATCTTTTACATCTTCAGGGGATGCGTCCTTTGCTTCAAGCCTTGGGTTTTCTTCATCGTCGTGGTCATTGTCCTCATCTTTTTCTTCATGGGGAATTTTTCATTTTTCGTTGGTGGAGTGGGCAATTATAGTCTCTCTAGTTGAATCCATGATATGTAAAAAAAAAATGGTAAGAACTGAATGTATGGCAGTTTAACTCAATGTCCGCAAATTTGGCTCTGATACCAATGAAGCAAATATGCCCACCTTTGACTTACTCAATAATGTGAGAAGCAACAAAATAATATGGGGAATCAATCCCCACTCCACAATGGCAATTGCAACACTCAATTTTCCGTCCTCAGTGCAATGGAAGACGGTGAACTTTTCCTTTTTATCAATGGGGCTTATGCATTTCAAAACGAGACAAAAGTCAAAAAATTAGATTTCATGGCCAACCTGTCGTGGACCTTGCAATTTTTTTGCAATATATCGCAATATATTCTAAGTTTGAAAAACTCTTGATTTTTATTGGTGATAATATTGCTGACCTGAGAGAATCATGATACTGAAGATGTCGGTGATATATTGATGATATTCACAACCACTGATATAAACACTGGTAGAGGGAAAAATGTTCATATCAACAATGAAAGGACATGGAGGTTCATCATTCACTACGGAAGATAATGGATCTTAAATAAGTAGATCAAAATTTTCAGAACCATTTTCCCCCATAAAGACAGTTCTAATAATTTCCTACAATTGGTTTTAACTCTTAAGAATGGATGGAAGGATATAAAGTAGTCAAAAGGTCTGAAATTTAAATAGGTCTGAAATACAAACATCAATATCTATGTTACAAAAAATTGTTCATATTTTCCCTCCAAGCGATATTACAAATACATACTTACAAAGGCAAGAAATGTTTACAAATGTAAAACATGATTAAAAAGGAGAAAAATTAATTGCTCATAAGTTCTAAGGAATGCACTAAAAGATCTGTATAATCGCCAAAATGTAACTAGCATTACTTCAACATTCAAGGCCACTATCAAAAAATGATTAAAGTTATAATACCTGGAGCATTTGCATCAATTTTGGGTGTTGTTCCAAAAGCTGGCGAAGTCTTTCTTGATCACTCAATAGAGCCTGATTGACAATAACAAAGATTTCAATTTACTGAAGGTGACAAAGAAAATATCTAGAAAATATCCACTTTTTGAATAAAGAAAATATCCAAATATGTATACATACCTGAATAGCTTCAGGAGAACTAAAATATTGTTGTAGTGTCAACCCCGATTCTTGCTGTTGAACATTTTCAACCTGTTGATGATGATATTGTGGGTGAACATGTTCCCCTTGTTCATGGTGTTGTTGCTGATGTTGTTCCTGATGCTGGTGTTGATAATAGGATTGCTGGGCTTGCTGCTGAAGTGGGTGTGGATGCTGCTGCACACTTTGTGCTGGATAATTTTGCTGCACTTGTGGTGGTTGTGGCTGAAATTGTACATGCTGTTGATTTATTGATGACTGAGTATGAGTTTGTGGTCTCTGTTCCAGTGGTTGCTGTGGCTGAAATGGGGGGCGTGGTTGCTGAGGAGGCTGAGGTGGAGGTGGACGGGGTGGTTGTGGTGGTTGAGGAGGCTGTCGTGGTTGGAGAGGCAGCTGTAGTGGCTGAGATGGCAGGTGTGGTTGCACATGTTGGGGATGAGTTTGTTGGTTCAGTCCCTGCTGTTGAGCTGAGACACTGCTGGGAAGGTTTCCTGGCAATGTCGTAGGCCTACCAGGAGGCAAAGGAGGTACAAAAGCAGGAGGTAAAGGATGAGACTGGGGGGCAGAACTTTGACCCGCACTGGATGTAGAAAAGCTTCCAAATACCTTATCACCAGAGGATGTTGGTGGAGGTAGTGGGATAGCTGGATTAGCCTGAAAATACATACCAGATACAGGATGAACAGTTGAAGTTTGTGGAGACGCTTGCACAACTGGAGAGGCAGAAAATGGTGGAGGTGTGGGAGGAAGAGGCGGAGGAGGTCTTGCTGAAGCAATGGTCTCATCGGACATTCTAGCAGTAGTTGAGACACTAGCCCATGGAGTTGTTGAAGTGTTGACACCAGATACTGTATCAAAAATAGGGCGAGGAGGGGTGGCTGGGGCAACGGAACCATAACTAGCTGGTCGTTGATGTTCTGGATGGAACTGTACAGGTGGAGGTGGACGAAGAGGAACCTCTAAGAGAGAACGAGTACTAGATGGAGGTAATGGTGGTGCTGCACTGAAATTCATGCTGCTGCCTATCCCTTCCATATAGTAATCTTTTGGAGCTGTTGGTTTTTGATCTCTTCCAGGCAATGGTGGAACTGCACTATTTGCAGCCGAGTCAAATGCCTGGAAAGGTGAACCTGAAGGGAGAGGAGGCTGGACATCTCTTGTGGAATGTATGTAAGGAGATGCATGGCTGGGACTGGCTTCCACCATTTGAGGAGTTAAACCAGAAGGAACTGTCGGAGGTGGTGGCAAAGGTGGCAGTGGTGGTGGATGTAAATGGCCTTTCTGTTCAAAATGGGGCTGGGTTACAGTTAACATCGAGCCAGGACCAGCCTGTGGTTGAGTGGATCTGTTATGAAGAACAGGGAAAGGCATAGGCCCCTGTTCTCCTGCTTGCATTACTCCCGATACAGATCTTTGATCGTAAAATTGCATTGTCATCTCTGGGGGTTTAGATGTAACAGGTGTCTCATAGCAATTAGATGTTATGGGCATCGTATTTGGTATTCTGTTATCAAATTGCTCCCGAGGGAATGGCGTTTCTCCACTTGCACTTTGCTTTCCTTTTCCTTTATCTGGAGTAAGGCTTCCATGCCTGAGAATCCCACCCTCAGATTGTGTAACAGGATCTTTAGAAACTGGGCCTACAGAATTGACACCTTCAACTGTGTCCATTGTTCTTTCCTTGCTCACCTGAATAAAACGTGAAGAACTGCCAGTATTAATTTCTGCATCATCAGCAAGAGAGTCAGGTGAATTCTCTTCAGGTAAGTTCACCGGTTGAGATGGCAAAAAGTCATCAGACTGTGGGAACTGCAACATGTCTTCTGATTCAGAAACAACGTCCAACTCGATATTGATTTCCTGTAAGTCATCTTCAAGGTGAGACTTCATTTCTCTAGATTTAGTATTTTTATCAACACTGCTCTCAGTCTCAGGTGGCAGTGTCTGCACAGGTTTTTGCAAGTCTCCACCAGCTGAAGCTACCGGCTGTTGGCGTTCCCGTTGTCTAGCCATAAATTCATCCACGTGAATAGATGGTGGTCTACCACCAGTAGACCCTCCACGCTGAACTGTAACAACATTGGAGCTGCTACTCATACCATCATTGTTTCTCTCTCTTGCAACATAATCATCAACATGCATAGAAGGTGGTCTACTAGTATTAGGTTTGCGCTGCCGAAATGTGTCTCTCCTAGTTGGACCAGATGAGGATACAGTTGCACCTCCTGTACGAACAAATAAGCTAGTGGCTGTGGTTTCTGCCCCAGCTCCTGACCCAACGCCATCTACTCTCTGACGCCTATTTGGGCCATCCACTGAAGCCGATTTTCTCTTTAATGAAGGCATGGGCAATGTAGGCCTATCTGGTGAAGAATCTGGGCATTCCCACATAAATTTATCTGCAAGACTCCCTACGAAATAAGAGTCATCAATTGTTTCAATACTCTGGACTGATTCTTTGGTTTTTTCATTAGAGAGTGCTGACTCTTTTTCAATCTTCATTAGAACTTCTGGATTAATAGATAAATGGGGTGGCAATTCCCACAATGGAACTGTAAGCTCGCTTGCAGAAGATGAAAGCTCTTTTTTTGGTACTATCTCTGACAGCTGAATTATACTTGTAGGTTTCTTTAACAAACGAAGCATTGCTCTGACAGCTGTTCTAGTCTGCCATCACAAACTATTAGTTAGTAGAAAGAAACAAAGACGAGAAAGAACTAAAATAAAATGAAACATGCTTAGAGAAACACATTATCTTCAAGGTCTGTTACCTGCTCTAAGGTAGTCCTTGTGTGCAAGGGAACATCTGTGCTAGGGCCATTTATTTTCTTATTAAGAAGGTCCATCATGTCGGACACATATTTCAACTTTTCTTCAATTTGATGTTCTGATGACCCAAAATCAAGCCCAAAGAGAGACTTCAAGGCTACAACACCGTGTGTACTGCATGTTTATCCATTGGCATTATGGATTATGAGTATCCAGCAATCAAGAAAAAACAGTTAATTATGAGTATCCAGTAATCAAGAAAAAACAGTTAACTAGCTCATGCAGGAATCTACATAGCACATACTGCAAAGATTGATAGTCTATGAGGTGTATTTGACGTAATAGCAAACATGTGATGCAATCCAGATAGCACATAGTGCAAAGAGATGCAACAGAAAACATGTGATATAAATGTCGATGTGAAAATTGTGATAGAAGACAAAGCTGTATTGATATATATGCACCTACAAAATAAATAGATTATAAACCAAGGTCTGTGAATCTATCAGTTGAAGAAAACAAATGCAGATGCTGCAACCAAATGGCACAGTGAGGATTGGGCAAATAGCACAAACTGTTCAAGGTGACTCGCGAGACTGATATTACAGACATGCAAACAGCTATAAACAGAAAATGTTAGAATTGTTTAGAAAAAATCATGAACAATACTTGTGAACACAGACAAATCCAATCAAAATTCAAATATTTAAATGAAGGGCACTAATGAACATTGCCAGAAGTCAATGGTGTGCGCATGTGCTTGCAACAAATGGGTGAGGCCAGGAGCAACTCCTGGGCTACTTTGGCGGAATAGATATCCTTCACTCATGGCCTCTTAGCCGAAGGGTGACTTCCCTAGTGTGGCAGGACATTTCTTTCTATCGAAGATAATAAATAGAGCAGTTGCTGCTTGCTTGTGTTGACTGGAAACCTTCAGTCAAAAAATGAACATTGCCAAAATCTAAATAAATGCAATGTTTGTGGAATGTAACCAGTTAAGACTTAAGCTGACCACCTTCCTTATTAAAAGATGGCACTATGCAGGTGACAGGAAATATGATATGAGATAGTGACAAAATGCAGAACGATTACATTCATAAAGCTGAGGACGGAATTATTCAAGAAAGAAATCATATTGAGAATATACAACAAAGTAAGATCTAAGATGAAATTTAACATCTCATCACAGATTATATATTTCAATAAACAAAGAACTTGGCGATGGTTTTCAAGTGGATCCATTTCCTTCTCTGGGATGCATCCTCTATGTCCTGGTGACAAAAGGACATGGGAGAAATACCCCTAGCTATCACTTTTTCACAGGAGATGGCTCAGTAATGTCCTCTGTTATAGCCTACAAAATTTCATCATCTGCCTCACACACTCAGGTGAAGGATAGTGATACTTTATCTGATATAGTGTTACAACTTACAACCCTTCATTAGAAGGGCTGGTTACGCTTTACCTGACATATAAAAGTTCATGGGTACATATCAAAGTTGTCAGTCTTAACTAAAGATGGTCCAGAAATAAGATTCAACTCTGGCTTGGTTCTAAATTATGATCTAGAATATTTGGGCACAAAGAACCATAGTAAGTGTAGCGATGCTTTCTATGGACACAACAGAAGGCTGTGCAGGGATGCTTTCAATGACACATTGGACACATCCTATTAGATGTGTTTAGTAAATATGTTTCACAGTCGACAGCAAAATGCAGAACCATTATATTCATAAAGCTAAGGATGGAATTATTCAAGAAAGAAATCATATTGAGAATATGCAACCAGTACGCATCCTAGACCGGAAAATCAAAGTGCTCTGGAACAAAGCCATAGGGCTAGTAAAGGTTCAATGGACCTACTGTGGTCCTGAAGATGCAACATAGGAGCATGAGGAAACTATGTGGGAGGAATACCTACAAAGTTTTTCTAATTTTGAAGAAAATAGAAGCTAATATGCAAGATTTCATTTTTGGACAGCTAGATTCCAGAACCACGTCTCAGAAATTCTCGGTCACCTACACTAATGGCCTCGATTAAAGAATGTTGCAGCCTGATGGACTGAGGACAATGAAGGGGGCACATTCGTTGGGTCAGCAGGTTGAGAAAAAATATGAGATTTTGGTTGGCATTGTTGTTGGAAGGTAAAAAAAAAATGTAGAATTTTGCTTTCTTTTCTAAATATTGTATTCTGATGTAAATTTGTATATGTATTTTTGTTAATTTGGTAGCTCAAAAGGTGTCTCAACTAATTCTATGTGTCCAAGGTTAGCTGATGGACATAATTAATTACCCAGATCAGCTTTATTAATTTTACCCTAAGTTTTAACTTAGGAAAAATGTAAAAGTCATTTAAATGACTTTTCACTCAGATTTCTGAAAAGTGACTTTTTTCATAAATTAATAATTCACTGAAGTGAGTTTTTGGAGGCTTCTAGAAGCCTCTAAGAAAAGTGAATTAGAGTGTTAAAAGGAGGCTAAGGGTGTGGGCACTTTATACATTGTGCATTGAGCTGAAGAGGAGGGTGATGGCTGAGGAAAGAGGTCGATTCTGTAGCTTAGTTGGAGGGTGACTAAGCTGGGACAGAGAGGGTCTACAACAGCTACAGAAGGGGTCATACAAGTGGTTGTACAACAGCCAAGGGAGAAGGTTGAACCAACAACAGCAGGGCTGAGTGAGAGGGTCGTACAGGCCGAATTCGGCCAGGTTGTACTAGGTCGTACCTAGGTCGTACAAAGGTCGTACAGACTGAACAGTGCTGGGTCGTACAGCTGGTTTTGCTGGGCCAATTTGCTGAGAAGGGAAAATTGTTCAAGAAACATTTTGTAAGAAATTTTATTGTATTTGTTGCTGATAATTAATTCCTCTTAAGCCAATAAAGCCCCTCCTTTGTTGGTTTTCCCCACACTAGGGTCTATAGGGTATTTCTGGTGTTCTCATGTCTTATGTGCTTGGTTTCCATTTACTTTTGTTGTGCATTTTTGTTAAATAACTCAGTTGTAAATTACTTGCATAATTTTCTGAAGTTATAACAGTGTAGTGTAATTTATGGGTTAACAAATTATTGGCATTTAATTTTTAGTTGTTGAGTTATAAGAAATTAGCATGGTATCATAGCTTAGCCTCTGAATACATAAGGAACCAAGTCGATTTTCTATGCAGACCATGAGTAAATCAGCAAGGGGGACAAGTTACCAGAGAGGGCATGTGAGTCAGAGCAGCTGACATAATGGCCAATGCAGGCTTGAGATTCGAGGATAGGCTAGAGGGAGCCTCAAACATCAGTCCATGGAGGGAGCGAATTGGTTTGCTATTGGAGGACAAGGTTTGTGGGAATTTGTTGAAGGGACAGCGGTACTTCCAGCAGACCCAACACAACAACCAGCTCATCTTAGGAGAGATGTGAAGGCTAAGGGAATAATTATTGATGGAGTCAAAGACCACATCATTCCTCATCTTGTCTGGAAAGAAGACAGCTAAGGATATGTGGGAGGCCCTAGTTAAATTGTACCGGTTAGATAACCAGAGCTGGAAGATGTTGCTCGGGGAGAAACTCAGAAGCACGGCTAGGGGAGAGTCAGTTGTTACATATCTCACCGAGTTCACTCATATCAGAGATGAACTGATTGTTGTTGGGGAGACCGTGAATGAGACAGAGCTCGTGAGGACGGCCTTGAATGCCTTCACCAAGCAGTGGGATGTATTTGTCAGAGGTGTTGTAGCACGAGAAACTCCCTGATTGGTAGAGGTTATGGGACGACTTCACCTAGGAGGAGCTGCGAGTTGGTACCTCACAGGCTAGCCAGCCAAAGAGTGAGGATGAGGAGAACCTTTCCTTAGCTAGAAAGGGCAAGTTCAGAGGAAAGAAGGGCCCCAGCGGGGGTCAGACCTCTAAGGGTTTAAAGAAGAAAGACTTCAGCAAGATAAAGTGATTTGCCTATCACAAAGCAGGCCACTTTTCCAATCAATTCCCAAACAAGAATAAGCGCAGCAAGAAGTCACACATGGTTGCATCAACTTCAGCTGAAGTTGATGAGTTTGCAGCTAGGTTTGAGAATGAGTTTTCACTCATTGCATATCTCTCTAGTTCAGCTAGTTCAAGCGTGTGGTACATAGACAGTGGCGCCTCCAGTACAGGACACTCCTTCTACTACTAAGAGGAGGAAGACCAGATGGGCAGAGCAGACCTTGAGAGAGACACAGGAGTACGTGGGTGCTCCTAGGACATCGGCCGGAGAGAGCAAAGCACCGTAAATATTTTCTCGTTATATGGATCTGATGAGAGAGCTATTGGAGCCCAAGCCTTCCATCTTTGAGGAGGCATTACAGTAGCAAGTGTGGAGAGATGCCATGGTGGAAGAATATGCTTCCATCATGAAGAATGATGTATGGGAGGTGGTGCCTCAGCGAGAGGGGAAATCAGTGATTGGCTCTAGATGGATCTATAAGATCAAACACGTTGTGGATGACAGTGTGTAGAAGTTCAAAACTCACTATGTGGATAAGGGGTTCTCTCAGAAGGAGGGAATCGATTGTGATGAGACATTCGCCCCAATGGCGAGATACACTTCGATCAGGGCCATGATCTCGATTGCAGCAAAGATGGGGTGGAAGATCCACTAGATGGACATGAAGATGACCTTCCTCAATGGAAACATTGAGGAGGTGTACATCGAGCAGTCGGAGGGTTTAGAGGTGCATGGGAGGGATTCCCATATGTGCGGGTTGAGGAGAGCCTTGTATGGGCTCAAGCAGGTTCCCAAAGCGTGGTACTCACAGATTGACAGCTACTTGCAGGGGATGGGCTTCACCAAGAGTGAAGGAGACTCCAACCTCTACTACATCATAGTTGGAGGTGAGACGCTCATTCTTTTGTTGTATGTGGATGACTTGTTTCTTACAGGTTCAAAGAAGCTCATTGCAGAGTGCAAGAGGGATCTTGTTTCGTAGTATGAGATGAAGGATTTGAGGTTGATGCACTACTTTTTGGGGTTAGAGATGTGGCAGCGAGATGGTCAGAGTTTCCTTGGACAGGGGAAGTATGCAGTAGAGATCCTGAAGAGATTCAGGATGTTGGAGTGCAGGCCTATGTCTACGCCCATGGTGACCAACTAGAAGAAGCTAGATGCTTCCAGATCAGAGGCAATGGACCCTACTCTTTACAGACAGTTATTTGGCTCTCTGATGTATCTAGTCAACATTAGACCAGATATATGCTTTGCGGTGAACACATTCAATCAGTTTATGGTTGAGTCGAGGAGATTACACTGGGTGGCAGCGAAGCATGTTCTGAGATATCTATGTGGCACGGTCAACTATGGCTTGAGTTATGTCCAGGGAGATGGGGTGAAGCTAAAAGTCTTTACAAGATGCAAATTGGGCAAGAAACACGATGGACAAGAAGAGTACTTCAGGTTGTTGATTCAGCTTGGGATTGGGAGTTGTTTCTTGGTTCAGCAGGAAGAAAAATTCAGTGGCGTTGAGCTCTGCTAAAACAGAGTACATGGCAGATATCTTAGCAGCACGTGAGGCCATTTGGCTTCGTAAGTTGCTCATCAGTTTGTTTGCCTAGGGGTTGGATGCAACTATCATTCACTGTGATAATCAAAGTTGCATCAAGCTCTCTGAGAATCTAGTGTTTCATCACAAATCCAAACCCATAGAGATCAGATTTCACTTCATCAAAGACTATGTGCAGAAGGGGGCAGTGAAGCTACAGTATGTGCATACAGGAGAGCAAGTGGTAGACATTCTCATGAAGGCCTTGTGAAAGGCAAGTTTGTCTTCTTCAGGGACAAGTTGGGGGTGGTACAAAACACCTTCCTCGATAAGAGAGTGTTAATTTGGTAGCTCAAAAGGTGTCTCAGCTAAGTCTATGTGTCAAAGGCTAGTTGATGCACATAATTAATTACCCAAATCAGCTTTATTAATTTTATTCTAAGTTTTAACTTAGGAAAATGTAAAAGTCATTTAAATGACTTTTCACTCAGATTTCTGAAAAGTGACATTTTTTAGAAAATAATAATTCATTAAAGTGAATTTCTAGAGGCTTCCGGAAGCCTTTAGAAAAATTGAATTAGAGTGTTAAAAGGAGGCTGAAGGTGTGGGCACTTTACACATTGTGTGTTGAGCTGAAGAGGAGGGAGTTGGATGAGGAAAGAGGAGGTCAATTCTACAGTTGAGTTGGAGGGAAACTAAGCTGGGATAGAGAGGGTCGTACAACAGCTACAGAAGGGGTCGTACAAGTGGTTGTACAGTAGCCAAGGGAGAAAGTCGAACCAGCAGTAGGGTCGAATGAGAGGGTCGTACAGGCCGAAAATATTAGGGTCATACCTGGACTATACACAGGCCGTGCGGACTGAGTCGTACACGTTGAACAATGTTGGGGCGTACAGCTAGTTTTGATAGTAGGCCAATTTGCTGAGAAGGAAAAAATTTTGAAAAAAAAAATTATGTAAGAAATTTTGTAGTATTTGTTGCTAATAATTAATTCCTCTGAATCCAATAAAGCCCCCCCTTCCTTAGTTTTCCCCACACTGGGGTTTCTAGGGTATTTCAGGTGTTCTCATGTCTTATGTGTTTGGTTTCCATTTAATTCTGATGTGCATTTTTGTTAAATAACTCAGCTCTAAATTATTTGCATAATTTTCTATAGTTATTACATCATAGTGTAATTTCTGGGTTAACAAATTATTGGCATTTAATTTATGGTTGTTGAGTTATAAGAAATTAACAATATCGACATGGTGTTCTGCATTGAGGACGATGTACAATTGTAGGGGAGGGGGAATGTAACATCCCCACTATAATCCCCAGTTTAATTAATGCATAATGTAGATATGAATGTGGCTATGAACAAGCGATGTAATATGCGAAATGCATTTTCTGATTTTAATAAAAGTAATGTGATGCCAGTTGTTGGGAATATGGACAAAAATGGGGGTTGAGTTTTCCACAAGAGAAGAGAGTGTCTAAGAGGGGTCCAAAGGGGAAACCAATTATGTGTATTAATCCAAACCCAGTTTTCTAAATTTTATTATCAATGGGGATAACTTCTAATTTTTTGTTTGAGTGTATGAGAGCCCAATCATTAAACCCATGTAAGAGGGTAGGTGTGAGAGTCGCATCCCATAGTTATTGTAAGCATGGGGCTGAAGCATAATTAGCATTGGGCAGAGTGAGCAATCAATTGTCTTTAGAAAATAGAGGAAATTCGTATGGAAGGATTAAGAGATTTACACATGGAGTTTTTTTGGCATGAACAGCTAGGAAAAAGGGCATCAGAGCTAGAGCATGAAGGTTGCACGAATTCAGGAGCATGTTGCAGCGTTTTGGAGCTGGAAATTGAAGAGCCAAGTTGTCAGGCTTGAAGAGTAAACTTATGAGTGAGTTGCACTATAACAGCAAGAGTTTGTTGTTCGTTGCTGGTAGTTTTCCTTGTAGTGAGATCCCTTGAGTTCCCAACAAAGAGATTCCTAGTACTTGAGCCAAAGAGACCCTGATAAACAAATGGGACGCCTGGTGGACTGAGAGCACTGAAGGGGTTCATTCCTTGGGTTGGGCAAGTCAAGAGGAAGAGATCTGGAGAAAATTTGGGATACTTATAGGGGAATACCAGTGGGTTGTGCGATATTGAGTTGAGTGAACTGTCAGAGGCACCCTTCTTTTGTGGATTCCTAGCCCCAACTCGGGGGCGACTTGCTATTGAGATCTGGAACAGCATATCAATGGTTAGGTGGAACATTCTTCCCAAGCAATTGGTTGCACAAGTGTTTTTAAAAGATAAGTGTTTATCTATTTCTGAGTTATTTCATGAGTTTAATTGTTGTGCTTAAATCTGTGTATGTGAATGGTTTGTTTGTTGTTGTGAATGAGTTTATTAGCTACATTCATGATCATTTAGAAGGTTGGAGATGCATTTAATTTTTGGGTATCAGAATCTAGTTAAAAATGTGTAAAAATTGTAGTTGGTAAGCTACAGGAAATGATTAGCAGAAAAAAAATATTGTTTCTATGTGTATATTTTGCATTGTAGAGTTACTCAGTTAAGTTGGGGAAGTTACAATTCTCTAGGTCTAAACTATCAAGGTGAAATCTCACAGTGTTCTCTCAAGTTTGATCTATCATTATGGTCATGGTCTATTGTAAAGGTTTGATCTATCCTTACGTGATACATTATTGCTCACTTCACCCACCCTGTTATTTACTCGTACCATAGCCTTCAAGAAAACCACTATATTCATTGTTGATATGGACATGTAGACATGGCTCAAAAAAACACTATTACAACATGTTACAACTTATATTGTATAAGGTCTCAGCTTGTGATTTTCATCAGATTGATGTAAATTTGTTCCTAGTACTCTTGGAGCATTGTATCAACTAGGGGGGGTTCATCTTCAAGGAGACCCTTCTCTGCATGGAATCGTATCTTTTGCTCAAGATCTTTGGTTAGGGGAGTCTCACTTCTCCTTGGTTGGATGGTGATTGTGCTTGTTGCTTGGTGATCTTTTCACATGTGCTTGCCTTGTTGAACACCCCTTAGTGAATTTTTCACATTGTGCTTGGTATATGTGCATATCTTGAATATGGACGAGGGTTCTACCCCCCCAAGAGGTTAGATGATGATAATTAAGAGATATGTGTTTCATGATTGTTGAAGTTTCCTAGTGACTTTTGCATGATGATGTGATATTATTTGGGGTCACTAGGAGGGGTGTTCTACATGGTTCTTATATCTTGGATATGTGATAGGGGACACACTTGATGGTTGGATGGGTTAGCCTTTTTATTGTGTGCCTTTCTCTTATGATGATGCTATCATGGGATGATTCATGTTGCCTTCGTGGGATTTTCCTCGGTGATTTAACATTATAATGTCACATTTGCTAGACATCACCTAAGGGGGAAGGTGTTTCATGGTGTTAGTACTCTTATTGATATGTTATTTCCTAAGATTGAGTTATTTGATGGTAATCTAACCTTTTCCTAAGGTTCAATGGTGATTTTGATTTAGTAATCCCTTGTTGGTGGTGCACTTTAGGTCGTACCTTATGTTTTTGTTGTTAACATGGAGGAGTCTTGCTAGGGAAACATCTTTTGTTTACATGGTACAACACTTTATTAAAGTGTACCCTCATTGGCACACATATTCATGGTGGTTTAATTTGTTGGTGACTAATTAGGATGAGGACTATGGTTATATATGAGCATTAACCTTTGTGCATATATGTTGAGGTTGATTTAATTATTCAAATGTTAAATTAATCTAAATTATCCAGATAAATTTTAATAGCTTGGGCACCCTATTTTATATGCTTCCTTTTCACACTTGGTTTCCTTTCTATTTTTGGAGATTATTCTTGGAGGGTGCACACGTGGAAGGTTTCTTCTTGCTCTTTTTGGAATATTCTTGGATGGCGCACTTGTGGAGAAATTTCTTGCTATTTTTGGAGATATAAATTTTAATATGTCATGGAGTTTTGGCATGGTCAAAACCCTAATTCACAATTATCTCCTTGGAATTTCTTTTTGGAGATGGTCTGCTTGCTATTTTGGGTTTTTGACTACATATTTTCTCGTGGAGTGTTTCATCCACTTGGCATCTTGCACATCCATCCATGGAGTTGGTTACCTTGGAATTCATGCATGTGAAGTGGTTGCATGCATGCACATTCTTAAAGGGTGCATTCCATGTGGACACTTGCCATTTGACTTGGTTTGATCATTGATGCCTATTTTGGTGGTGCGGCCCATTCATGAGCATTATCTAGTGCATACTACTATATTTTCTATGAAAGCGAATTGCATTTGAGAGGCTAAATTCCACATTATGCAACATGGTCAACCATGGATTTAGGACAGATCTAACTACATTTTTTTAATATTTGTTGGACTTGTCAAGGAGTTGGTTAGAAAATAATAATATTTTATTTGTATGAGAGAAGAGATTCACTCTATAAAGAGGAGCTTTCTCTCCATTGTAATGGTGGTGAATTTGGCAATGTTCCACCAAGTTTCCAAGACGTGTGAGCGCGGGAGCGAGGAGATGCACATAGGGCACGTGTGAGAGCACCCCCAAATTTTAGGGAGATTCTGGGCGGGACAGGGAGACATTTGGGTCCCTAGTGTAGGGGTCCCCACCTCTAAAATTATAAAAATAATAATAATAATGACAAAATCCCAACAATAACAATTCATCCCATGTCAATTCATCATTGTGCAATTCAATGGAAACGATATAATCCTACTAGTCCTCAGATCCCAAAAACTATTAAGTCTATTGAATTCTAAATGGGATATGAAATTCTACTTTCTCCATATGAATTCCGATGAGGTTAGAACCATTCTCAAACATCCTAAAACAATTAATGGTAATGCTAAAAAATTAAGTAAAATGATAGAAAAGGAAGATAAAGGAGAATGTCCCTTTTACCATTAATTACCAAGGTCACAAACTCCTCAAACTTTATCCCCTATCTTTGTTCTTCCTTAAAGGGTTGTTACACAAAAAATCAAGGGGGAGGAGTGCTTAGGCATACCCCTTTTGAGGGATGGGGGGGCACCTAGACGCCTCCTTTTGGGGAACGTGTCCCCCACACAGGTGAAACATTTTCCCAAGTTTCCCCAAAAGGGGGACGTGGGAAACGTTTCCCCACGTGCCCCCCAACCTCGAAGGGTGAGCAACATGGGGGGGCGCCCCCCACCCTAGGGATGTGTCCCCATGGAACACTGGAATTTGGGGACTAAGCAGCTCTCCCCTTGGGATACATTGTACATCATTTGGGCAAGCTTAATGGAGAATTTAAGGTATATTTTCATTTGATGTTTGGCTTTATTGTGCACTTATATTATATGCATTGATTCTATATTAGTAAATCCTTGTAGCATGTTGTGATTGCCTTTATAATGAACCATGATTCATTTTGGATAGAGTAAAGTGATGTTTCACCCTCTTATTTCTATCGTGATTATGTTAGACTACCATACAATAAACCCAATTTTGTTAGGTTAACATAGCATCACATTCATGACAAATGCTTAAGTATGGCACCTATAGTCTTTAAAGGTAGTTTTCTGCTATAAAAATCAGCAAGTTAAGGCTTATTTGTGGCATGCGTAGCAACCCCTATTGCCTTACATTATCATGTACTTTGACTCCATTTAGCCCACAAATGGATTGGCACTTGGTCTTAGAGTTTCTACCTTCATATTCCTTTCTCACACCACTCATTTTCCATTCTACTATAACTATTTGTTTTGCTTAGGCTAACTCTTCACAAAATCACCTTGAGCCTCCAATCTATAGCCCTAACAATCCTATCTTTAGGGAATCCCCCTTGAGTTGGATAAGAGCCAACACAAACACAAACTAGCCCCTTGATGCTTGGGACTTTACATCACATGGGGGTGCTAGATTTTGTTATAACACAACCTACTTTATACTCATGCTGAAATGGTCTTCAAAATTATCAAGTATCAATGATGGTTATAACTTACCAAATTATCAGTTATAGTAAATGAATGGCTAATAGTAATATGCATTAGAACTCTCTTATTTGGTTATAACTTATAGTTCTACTACTAAGATTCCTAAATCGTTTTGATTCTTTACTCTCTCTTTTTTTAAATGATAAAAATATTATTATATTTTTTGTACTTGTTGTTTCCCTGCCGTATACAGATCCTGGCTTTTCCAAAATCTGCCAGATCCATATCTGGATTCGTATCCTGGTAACTTAGATTTATTTAGAGCAGTCAGAAATATATCTTCCAGGTCCTCTCAAGATGCAGCTGATGCATCTTTTATGGCTGGAACTTTCTAATTATTTCAAGTTTGTGATGATAGGATGCCTCGAGGTTTGAGGGGGAGATAGAAAATGACAATGCCTACAGAATCCTATTGAAGTCTTTAATGTAGAGGGTGAAACTTTCTAGCATACATTTTCAATGCAAAAGCTCCATCAACCTGTTAACTAGCTAGCAAACCTATGCAAAGAATGATGCATGAGAGACAAGTAGGTAATAATTCCAGGTCATGCTTCTCTATGCAATATCATGTGATACAGATATTATTCCTTTCCTTTGAACTTACTATAACATCAACATCTTCAATCAGTGCAGAAAACAGAGTAACCAAAACTTTAATTTGAATCCATAACAAAAGTTGCTTAAAACATTTATTATAATTGCAATTATATGACTCACCTTTTACCTGCTGCACATAGATACAGGGTGCCTAAAGCAAAGCACCTAGTGATTTCAATAGCTTCATGAGGAATTCCTTCAACAGTCTCTAACACTGCTACCAACTTTTGCCAGCAAGACAAAAATGGTGAGGTTGCTTGGTCATCCAGTTCATCTGAGCTTGTAATAGCAAATACACTTTCACTTTCCTTTGTTGTGTCTCGGCATGCAATAGATGGGGAATGCATTTGCAAGGCTATGAATGCAAAAGCAGACCTTCCCAAATTGTGACTGCCCATAGTTGTTAAAGCATCCCAACAAGCCTGTAACTCCTTTCCTACTGGTGCAACCTGAGAATATGGGAAGTCATGGATAATAGGCAAACAAAAGGACTAAAGATAAACCGTAACTTTGTATTCAAAAGCAACATAAAATGCAACATTTGATGTTACATCACATATAAAAGAAGTACATTATGCATATAATAACTATATTAAAAATAACTTGCAATAAAGAGCACACATAAAATGGAACAAAGATTAAATTCTGCAGCACAGAAAATACAAATTACATTACTAGCAACATCGCAAGTTTTGTGCAACCATGCAAGATTAGAAAGATTTGAGATTTCGCAATGATCTTCAATTGCATCATGAGGTAATTGGAATTCTTCTAACATGAACCTCCCTACTTGTGTCTGTGCATGCAGCATATAGTAAGTAGCCGTACCCATTCATCAAACAAGGCCTGTAAAAACATGATCCATGTGCCACATATTTCTTTCTATAAAACACACATATAGAAGAAATTCATAGACTTTTTCCACGAACAGATTTCTTTTATACCATGTTCAACTTTATCAAGTGAAGCTGGTAGACTAGAACACCCATATTGCTTCAGAAGTTAATAAGTAGGCTACGATCAATAATTTACGTAAACTTGAAACTATTTCTAGACATTTTACTTTGATTTCAATAATAAGAACAAACCATTGGACTGGCAATGGTTGCCTGTTCAGGAAATAGTAGTCTCATCAACATTCAAACAAAACACTCAAAGCGCATCCTCCGAGCTCAAAATAGAAAAGAAGAGGTATTTTTGGTTGCAACTTGCAATAGAACTAAAAAGGTGGACATTGTTAGTTTTTTAGCTCGGGAGGTATTCCGCATGTTTTGTCTTGTATGCAGATATTACCTTATGTTGACATTACTAGGCACTTAACTTTGTAATGGGTTTTTATAAAGTTGTAAAGTGGTTCTTTTATTAAAGTGTCTTTTTAATGAAGTGTACCTTCTAATATTAAAGTGACTTTATTTCATAAAGTGCACTTATGTAATAAAGTGAAATGTACTTTAATATTTTAAGTGATTTATTTTGGAAGGAATGAATCATGACCCTTGATCTTGTAAAGGCAAGATTAGATCTTGGCATTTGGATTTAGGGTTGGGGAAGGTGAAAAGACACTTTGGAGGGAAAAGGTCATCTTCAGAGTTTATAAAAGAATGCATTGGGTAGAGTGCAAGACACATTGAGAGAAGGAGCTTGAAAGATTTCTAAGTAAGCTAGAGAGAGGAAAGAGGGCAGCAAGAAGGGCACGTTTCCCAAGAGATCTAGGGTGCAAATCCCAAGGAAGACATTTCTGTTTTGTGTGCTTCTGTGTTTTGCTGGGACAGGCCAAACTGTACGGATCCGTACAAGCCGTGCAACAGCAAACTTGGGCACGGAAATCGAGGCAGCTTGCTGCAAGTTTTTCAAGGCAGTTTTTCCTGAGTTCTCTGAAAGAGGTCGGCCGTACAGTAAGAGGGTACAGCAGCCTGTTTTCAGGCAAAAATTTCGAGGTGCCAAGTTCAGCAAATCCATACAGCTGTACGGACTGTGGCACAGATTTCAAGACAGATTGTGGTGGGACAGATTTTGTGCTGTAAGTGGTTTTTCTCTTGGCTGGAAAAGTGTTATTGCTGCTGTTATGTACTTTCCTGAAGATGAATAATAAAATCTCTCTCTCTCATTGGGTTTCCCCACATTGGGGGTTTCCCTGGCATTTGCTTAAATTTTTAAGTTATTCATGGGTGATTGAATGCTGTTCATTGTGTTTATTTCCGCTCCATAATTACTTAGCAATGTGTATTTCTGCTTATGGAAATTTCTGAATGTGGGTTTTAGATATTTCAGAGTTCATGCAAGACAGTTATCTCTAGGTTGCTAAGTGTATGACAGAATATTAGCTTGCTGATTTTGTCATAAAAATTTACAGACATGAATAGAAAATCACAACATTCGAACCAAGCAACATACTCTCTAAAGAGAATAGAATGAGAAAGATTGATTAAAGTAATAATACCATAATAATACCAGTCAAGTTGTCAACATAGTTAGCCTGTTCAAATAAATCACAAATTAATACACTGCTTGATTGAAAAAAAAAAGGTCAAAAAAGAAAGGGCCCTTACATGACAGAACTTTAGAAGGCAAGAAATAATGCTACAGCAGCCTTCAAAGGCTGGACAATCTGCAAGGCGTCTGTACCACCAAATAGAGCAGAATGTGATATTTGGAAAAATAAAACTTTAGGCTAAAAGCACATCATAGAATATCTCAAGAAACATGTATTCTTTCATTACCTAGTAAGCATTGCCATCGGGTGATCTGAAACCCCCGGATCACAAATCAAAGAGAACGATCTGAATATTGGAGAACACCATTGCAACAGCAGGCAGGATTCATCTTTCACAGATAGTATGTTTTCCATTGTTGGCCTTTCACCTGCTTTTGAAGATTCAATGATCTTGTCCAGTGCTCGAGTAAGAATATCAACTAATCCTTCTTTCATCAAAAGCTTCTGCAGAGTTCATTAATACTCCAAACTGTAAGGAAATGATGATGGCCAGAGTACAGTACAAGAACAAAAACTAGTGTACGAGCAGGGCACAACCTTTGTTGAAGGGTGCTCCAGTAAACCAGCTAAAAATTCAAGCAACCGCTCTCCCTGGAGAAATCAATGTTATCCAAGATATGAGAAAGTAAATGAAAACAATTATACCAAAACTTCTACAAATGGATGAGAAAGAGAGCAATGACAAATTCACCTTGAAGGTGTCTATTTCTGACATTGTACCACCATAGATGCATTCTTGCATCCAGGTCAGTATTGGACGCAATAACACAGCAGCAGAGTCAGGTTTCTGACATGTCATTCGAATTATCAGCACCCTAAGCATGTCCTGCAACACTACCATAGCCTGCAGAGAGGAAAAAACAAAAGTATTAAAATTATCCAAATATTATTTGAAGCTAAGAATGTTTATAAAAGGCTATGTTTCACACTGATTTGGGAAAAATGGATGAGTTTCAGGGGATGGATGAGAGTTTCCTCAAATTTCAGGGGCAGCTCCCAATTTTATTTTATACAAATATAAAATTTAACATCTAATAACCATTTGAAAATGAAATAACTTAATATGTAAATCCATGTTATATGACATTAAATGAAACATCTATACATCAAGATCCATACATAACCTTGTTGTTTTTCTTCATATGAGATATGATCTATATATTATTACAATGATGAGTGTTCCATATATAGAAAAAATATGGTGACCATCCATGAAAGGATGTGTCCCTTGGATAATAAATAACTACTTTTTATTATATATATTTATACCTTGTATTATAAATATCATGTCATGTATTATAAATATAAGGAAGAATGTCTTCCCGATGTTGTCCAAACATCAACACTCCCTCTCAACGAGGGAGACATTCTTCATCATGTCGAAGCTTGTCTCTGAAGCAAGGCTGTTGGGAGCGGGGAGCGGGA
>SNQJ01S0099569.1:5677-27467 GCA_010110895.2 Picea sitchensis
TGGTAGGTGTGTCCAACACACATTCCATAAATTTCACACATGTCCTTTGCAAAACTATTGTTCCAAATATGTGAAGGTTTTTATTTTAGGAAGATTGTTGGTTTCTTTAGCTTCAGCCTTAGCTCCATCAATAATTCTTTGAAGCTCATTAAGTCATCATAATTTGTTTTCTCTAGAAATGTGAATAAGAAATTTGATTTTTCAATGAGAGATTTTTCTACTAAACTAATTGGTTCGATGACCTTCATCATTTTCATTGGTAGCATAGGGAAATTGTATCTTGTATGTGAATTATTTCATTTTTTACAACTCCTTTTATGGTAATTCTTATGCACTTTGGAAAGTTGTGGATCCAAATGAGTTGTGTTACACGTTATGTATTTGTCTAAACATTATCAATTTGTAAGTTACTATCCTTTCCATATGTTGGGGCATATTTTATCCACAATAGTCCATGTTCATGCTTGCTTCCCCTATTTTGGAAATTTGTTACAAAGTAGTAGTTTGATATTTTTTTGAAGAATGTGATGTAGTGACATATTAATTACTTTAAAGGATTGATTCTATGTCTATAGTAACTAGTACATGTGAATGGACATTTTCTTAAGAGGTAATCAATGCCATCGTCTTCCAATGTTTCAATTTGATTTCTCTTTTTCCTATTCTTATACAGTTCGGTCAGGGTAGTAACTAATGGATTCGATCAGTGCTTTGCACTTGTAAATGTGACAAAAATTGTTGGAGGTCCCAATTGTTGGATCATTGCAAATATGTTTTTCTTGATTTGTTGTAAGTAGTCAGGAGAGATGTGAATGTTCTTGAAATAAATGTATCCAATATCAGATTTCAATATTTTCTCTAAGTTTGTTTTGTACTTAACATCTCTTTCTAATATATGTATTCCTCTTAGTTGTCTTTTTCTTATTCGTATCCATATGCAGGAGAGCACTTTGCCAATTATTATTTGTATTGTTTTCAAAAATATATTTTTCGTGTGATATGAGAATTTATCGTTTGCTTGTAGCAATTCCCATTGTACTATTTTTTGGTGGATAAATATTTTTGTAATGTCATTATCACAGAGATATCCATAGAATAGTGTTGGAAAGTTCATTTCTTCTACGTATTTGTCCTTCAAAATTCCAAGTAGATCTTGTCCTTCAGTAGGTGCAAGTTCGATGATCCTATCCTACAAATCATGGATGTGTTGTGACTCTATGAATCCGTGTATTAATGTTTCAGTAGGTATTTCACTGATTGATTCATTGTCTGTATCACTTTCATTATCTGTATCACTTTCACTATTAGTGTTTTCATTTTGCATGAACTTGTCATTGTCTTGTTCAAGAACATGATTCCAATCCTCAATTATATGGATGTTTTCAGACTTATGTAGAGTTTGGGAACATAATTATTTTAATTCTCTCATGACAACGTTTTCACGTACTTTACCTATCTGGTATACATTTGTGTATTCCAATATCCTTTTTAAAGAAATAATGATTTTCATTGTTTCATTCATGAATTGTGGTAGTGATTTTTGCCAAATATCCATATGGATAGTCACATTAATAATTGATCATGTCAAGCCCATTTATGATCATTTATATCCCCATGGTATAATTTGTGTGAATGTAATTCTCAGTTATACAAGTCTCACTTCAAGTTAGAAAGTGTACTTACAATTGGTAATGGTGTGTTACATCTTATTTTCTCAAGTGTTGCAAATTGTAGTAGTTTTTCGTTTTGAAGTTATTTTTTGCATGCAACACATACTTTTCTAGTAGAAAACATTCTATCATTTGATATCAATATCACATATTCTTTTTCCAAGCGTTGTGTGAAACATTTAATGTTTTCAAAATGCATTTCTTCAAAAATTGCACATGTGTTCCTAGGGATGTCATCAATTTGTTCCATATAAATTTTCTTTTCATCTTTATTTTTTAGATGGGAATGCTCAATGGTTTCCCTTTGTTTTTCATTATTGGTAATACATAGTGATTTTTTTAATACATGATATGTTATTTTTGGTCTCTTTTGTGTTCCATGGCCAACATAAAATATACAATCACATTTGCTTCTTTTATGTATGTGCTTTATCCATTTTTGGTAAGTGAGCTTACACTTGTTACACGAAATTGTTTTCACTTGATGACAAGCCATGTCAAAGATGGAATCCGTATTTTTCAACACCATTGTTTTATTACAATATACATGATGTAGATGTTGATGGTCATCATTACTAGCAATATGTTCTTTGTGTTCACTAGAAAATGTGTCATTGCATTTGTTTTTTTCACGTGAGACTTTTTCAAGTTATGATAAGTGAGATTACACTTTTTACTTGGGTTTCTTGTTACTTGATGACAATCAATATAATGCCTCTTGTTTAGACTTATTGCGGGTAGGTCACAATGCAGATTGTATTTGGGATTGTACTTTTCTCTTATCAACGGTTCATAGTGGATTATCATACGACATTTACATATTTGTGAGATATTCTTGCTAATCCCCAACCATTTCAATATTTTGTACGAGATCAATTGTCACCTGTTGTTGCAAGAAGTGAAATGCTTTCTAATCACCACTCATAATTTCATTGCAAAAATATTGCATGGTATAAAGTCTCAAAGATTGTACATCGAACTATGTTGCTACCAAATAGAATATTGCACTAAAAAGACTATCCCCACAATTAGATGTACTAGTTGTTTCTTTTTTTAAAACACATGATTGCATATCATGCATAATACGTTTCCAATGATATTGAATATCTTTGTACATGAGGGGAAAGTAAATATTAGATCCTCATATGGATATTTTTTTGTAAAGTAATGGTTCGTAATCACCACGAAGAGGATTAACATCATGGAGAAAAATGCAATATGGATTTATATTTAAATTTCTATTGAATAACAAATATAATTGTTTACTTGTTAGTGACCAAATTCCAATTGATATATTTAGGCACTTGGCTAGCCATTGTATGCAAAACGTATCTTTGCATTGTCCTATCTCTGTTTCATTTAGGGTTGCGGTTGAAAAAAACCATATCTTTGAAAGATATGTGTCAAAGTCATGAATTACAATCAATTGGTTTAGAAAATTAGATGTTTCTTTGTATTGATATAAATCTAACACTTCTATTTTGTTTTGTGTAAAAACTTGTTCAACAACACAGGTATTTCAACATAGGATGAACACCTTCAGTAACCACTCACACATCCAGATCAAAGATCAACATACCAATGTTTTGACGTGGTAAAACCCCTATAGGGAAACATCCACGACCCCAACCAACGCAACCACTTGGAGCAGTTTATTAATGAAAAAGAAAAAGATTACAAAGATATTTTACAAGAGATTTTCTCACAACCGATCAACAACAAATGACCCTCCATGCTCTTTAAATAGATATCATGGACCAATCAGGTGTTAATCCATGGATCAATGGTTGTTAATATCAAGGATAATATGAACCTTTGGATCACTCTATGTCAGGAACATATCGTGACCAACGGATTTCCTAACTAAAACTGCATACTAATGCATAGTAAATAAACACACTAAGAAACACACTTTTACCTAATGACACATTAGACCAAGTAGATATTAACTAAATCCTAAGTGTCTAAATATCATAACATCCCCCCTTAAGAACAACTTAGGGTAGGATTGAAGGATTTACAATAGTGGCACAATAGGAGAAGGAAGGAGGAATTAGAGCCTATCCCCCCTTGATGACAACTTCCTGAACTCCTAACATAGATCAAAGTTTGGAAAAATTACTTCTATAAGAGACTTTGTGAAAATGTCTGCAACTTGATCTTCTGTAGATCAAAAGAGAACTTCAATAACTTGATCATGAATGATATTTCTGATGAAGTGCATGTGTATCTCGATGTGTTTGTTGTGTTGATGTTGAAATCGGTCTTTGGTGAGTTTGATGGAACTCTGATTGTCACACCAAAGGTTGGTCGGATGTTGTTGTTGGAATCCAAACTATGAAAGAATCTATCGAAGTCGTAAGGCTTCCTAAATTGCATTTACTATTGCCCGATACTCTGCTTCTTTTGAAGAAAGTGCAATAGCTTGTTGTTTCTTACAGGCCCAAGTGTCAGGTACTAAAACAAGGCTGAAAACATAACCTGCAGTAGACTTTCGATCATCAGGGTCACCGACCCAATCCAAATAAGTGAAACCAACCAATAAAGGAGTCCCCCTGAATTGTAATGTATCCTGAACTGAACTATACCACATACATAGAGAAGTATCCTTTTAGTTTCTTTCCAATGGATTTCAAGGGGTGTTTTCATATATCAGGAAATAATAATGAAATAAAAGGAAAGATCAAGACAGGTATGAGTCAATTATAAGAGGCTACCAACTAACTAACGGTACAAGATGACATCAACTTCGAGAGAATTACAGGTGGAAACAAGCTTGACGCCAGACTAGAAGGGAGAAGGGGTTGGTTTACAATCGTCCATGTGAAAGCGATGAAGAAGTTCATAAGCATAATTAGATTAGGAAAGAAAAATTCCTTCATCAGTTTGCAAACCTTGGAGGCCAAGGAAATAGTGCTAAAATCCTAAGTCTATCATTTCAAATTTCTTCTAAAGACTGGTTTTCACATGGTTTAAAAGTTTTGAGTCACTACCAGTAAGGATAAGGTCATCAACATAAAGGACAAGGATTATGAGATGGCTTCCTACTTTATTAATATAGACATTAGGATCAAAATGGCATCTATAGAATCTAGTGGAAATAAGAAAGTTGTCCATTTTGGTATACCAAGCTCCGGGAGCTTGATTAAGACCATAAATAGATTTCTTAAGGAGAAAACCAAGGCTAGAGTCATTCTGGACATAGCTAGGAGGTTGTTCCATGTAGATTTATTCTTGTAATTGTCCATGAAAGAAGGAAGTTTAACATCCATTTGATGGACCTCCCATTTATGTGAGGCAACAAGGGAAAGAACAAGGTGGATGGAATTCATTTTGGCTACAGGGTTTCATTATAGTCAATTCCTTCAACTTGAAAAAATCCTTTGGAAACTAATCAAGACTTGTGTCTTTCAATACTTCCATCTGATGCATACTTAGTTCTATAGACCCATTTGCATCTGACAAGTTTTCTTCCTTTTGGAATAAGTACAATATCCCAGGTATCGTTTTCCATTAAAGAACGATACTCTTCATTCATTTCTATATCCCAATATGGATGACCTAAAGCTTCTACAAATGTCTCTGGATCATGAGTCTCTAAAACTTGAGCCAAAAGAGAAGAGGCTCGCTGGAACTGTGAACATGTTCGACTCTCATATAAAGGATCACCGACAATATCATCAGTTGTTTCTCGTGTTTAACGAACCCATCTAGGAAGCGGCGAAGCTGGAGCCGATGTTGGTTTAGGTTCAAAGGACTCATCTGGAGGAAGGTGAGAAGGAAGAGGTGGATTTTCATCCTCACTATCATCATCTGAAGAAGAAACCATAATAGGAATAGAAGATGGCACAAATCCCAAGATGGCTCGCAAGCTGAAGAAGGCACAGACATCCAATTGGGCTTGCAGGCCAAGAGATTTGCATCAAATTTAACATCTCTTATAATAATAATTTCATTACAATGTGGTTGAAGAAGTCTATAACCTTTGACATCTTCAGAATAACCAACACATATATACTTCCCACTTTTAGGTTGCAATGCTTTCATTTTCTTATCAGGAATGTGAGCCCATGCTATACTTCCAAATACACGGAAGTGACTTACATCTGGTTTAAATTTTAGTCCAAGGTTCTTCCAGTGTTATATTTTTAAGAGACTTTGTGGGAGTGTGATTTAGTATGTAATTTTCACAGTTGATGGCTTCCGCCCAATATTTTATACTTAATTCCTTAGATTGGATCATACAATTAGCCATTTCTTTTAATGTGTGGTTATTTCTCTCAATGACACCATTTTGTTGTGGTGTATATGGAACAATGTGTTGCATTTGGATGCCCTGTGTAGTGTAGTAACTTGTAAGATTATTGTTCACATATTCGCCTCAATTATATGTTCTTAGCCTTTGAATTTAATGTCCAATTTACTTTTCTACAAGGGCCTTGTAGGCCAAAAACTTGTCAAAAACTCCACTCTTAAGTTTTAAGAAGTAAACCCAAGTACATCTAGAAAAGTCATCAATGAAAGTTAAGAAATACTTTCACCCAGAAAAAGAAGGAGAAGAAAGTGGCCCACACAAATCATTGTGAAAAAATGGAAAAGGGCCTGAGGCATGCCAAGAGCCACATTTGTCAAAACTATCTCGATGATGTTTTCCGAGAACACAACCAACACAAACACCATCTCTTCATGAAACAAGAGGAATACCAATCACCATCTGTTGATTACATAGTTATTGCAATTAGCGATAATTTAGATGACCAAACCGCTCATGCCAAATTTTGCTCAAGGCATCGCTATGAGAAACAAAAAATGATGAGAAAGATGATGACCCAAAGTTGTCAAACCTGTACAGACTGGTAATATCATCAACAATTCCAGTTGCAAGAACATGCTTAGGATATTTTAGATCCTTGATTACAACTTGGTGAGGTGAAAACTCTACGGATTTACCTTCACCTGAATGAGTCATTTGATATACTGATAGAAGGTTACAATAAATACTTGGAACACATAATACATCATTGAAATGACCATTTTCTACTTCAATTGTTCCATATCCTACAACACTAAGAGATCTATCATCACCAACAAATATTTTCTTGGTTTTACATTCATTTAGAGGAGAAAATATGTCTTTATCCTTAGCCATATGATAACATGCTCCAGAATAAATAAGCCACTCATCATAAGAAGAAGTAGAAGTTGTATTGAAAGAGAAACTAGAAGTAGAAAGTGCATGTCCATGAGAAGAAGAAGAATAAGTAGAATCAATATTGATGTTGTGCTTCTTCATCCCTTCTTCTAAAGCTTCCATCTTCTTAAAACATTTGGACTTATCATGAACATGTTTATCACAAAAGTTGCAATGTTTGTCAGTCTTCTTATTTTTATATTGTTCTCCTTTGTCACCATTAGGAGCGAAATCTTTCTTAGTGGGTTTGGGACCCTTATGTTTTTTTTTTTTTTTTTGTGGCGAGGATGTTGCTTCTTGGGATTCTTGGGTTTATCTTTCTATTGAATGACTAAGGATTTGTTGGAGGTACCTTCAGTGTTGATTACTCCAAGTTGTACAAGTTTATCTTTCTCTCTAACCAAAGCATCACAAAAGGACTCAAGAGTGTGTTTTTGATAAGATGTACCTAGAGCCTCTCTCATGGAATAAAAGGTAGATACAAACACAGAATATGCACTACCTAGCTTAGAAAGAATAAGATAGATGCAACGCTCTTCATCCATATTTATCTTACATTCTTCACATAAAATTCAGAGTGTTTTAAACTTAGATAGATAGTCTTTAATGCAAGAAAAATCACTTGGACTTAAAGTCATTACTTGATTTTCTAATTGTTGTGGTCGAATAAAATTTTGTTTATCAGCCACAGATTCAATCTTTTCCCAGTCTTCATCGGGTTTATTAATTTCTTTAAGGTGGAACCTTAAATCATGAGAGATGGACATTCTGATTAGTCCATGGGCTTCGTCATTCTTATTAGCCCATTTGACTTTATTATCAACATCAGTAGGTTATGTTTCATTTCCCAAGGTAATCTGGTACAAGCCTTTACTTCCTAATAAATCATCCATATCGAATTTCCATTGGCAATAGTTGGTGTTGGTAAGAAAAAGATTACTTGAATAATCCATATTAAATATGTAGATAATATGGATTTAAAAACTGAAACTGGTGATCTGGATGGAAATATATCAAAAAATTACAAGGTTTAAAAAAAACGACAGGATTTCGGATGTGAAAGTTATGTCCTTTTAAAAAAAAACATAAATGGTAACCAAAGGACCACGTGGTGGTGTAAGTCGTTTTTATGAAATGACCCACTTTTATAAAAAAAAGTGGGGATCACTTTTACAATGAATTTACTTTATAAAAGAAAAGTTGTGTGCAAAATAAATAACTCTAAAATAAAATATTAAAGCTACTTATAGTGATTCACTTTTATACATGAAGTGAAATACACTTTACAATGGAGCAGGAACTTTTTCAAAAACAAATAACAAAAAGATAGACTTGAACTCAAGACCTCTTACTTAATAAGGAAACTTTTAACCAACTGGGCTAGCAAAACATATTGTATTGTTTAGAAAGAGTATTTTTTGTTGTTGTTGGATAGTGTGTTAAAAAATAACTTTTTTCACACAACAAAAAAATTTCGCTTCTCAATGACAACAAGAGTTAGATCTCGGTTTGCTTACCTGGAAAATGCACATTTTTCTATCTTTTTATAATTTGTAGAGATCACATAGGGTGCAGGGAAAAGAGCATATGTATATCTAAAAGAGTAGAAACCTGGAAACAAACAATGTAAAACCGAAATAATACTCTGTAAAAAAATTAAAAAGGGTGTATTCAGGGTTTATACCTCTGGATCTGGCTAAAATGGTCGTATCTTGGGCAAACGAAAACCTTTTCGAGTGAAACGAAAAGCATTCATGAATGAAAATAGATCTATGGACGCAATGGAATAGTCCTGTCAGCCCAAACATGTACATAAATGACATAAAATAGAGATGAGACAACTTGGCTTCAGGATCTCAATCTACAATAGGAACAGGTCTTCAAACAGGCTATGATACCATGTTTGAAAACATACGTATCCCAACAGAGGATGAACACCTTCAGTAACCACTCACACAACCAGATAAAATATCAACAGAGCGATGTTTTGACGTACTAAAACCCCTATGGGGAAATATCCATGGCCCTAGCCAATGCGACCACTTGGAGCAATTTATTAATGCAAAAGAAAAAGATTACAGAGAGATTTTACAAGAGAATTTCTCACAACAGATCATCTACAAATGACCCTCCATGCTCTTTAAATAGAGATCATGGACCAATTGGGTGTTAAGTCAGGGATCAATGGTCGTTAAGATCGAGGAGAATATGAACCATCAGATCACTCTATGTCGGGAACATATCGTGACCGTCAGATTTCCTAACTACAAAGGCATACTAAAGAAACACACTTTTACCTAACGAAAAATTAGACCAAATAGATCTTAACTAACTCCTAAGTGACTAAATATCCTAACAAAATTTTAAGAATTGATCTATCAATCCATTTCATAGCTTAATTGAAGAACAACAAAAATGCATCAGAACTTGAAAAACATCAAATAGAAAGTCTCCTATAGTGTATAAAAATGAATATAATCTAAAATACCATCATTACTCTGTACTTGTTTGATGTTGGTATTGTTGATGTTTCGGTAGTTGCGCGAGGATCTTTGATTCAGATTATTTTCGGTACAAAATGAGAGCGAAGATATAATAAATAAATGTACAGAGATATATCGGATATCCAATAATATAACAAAAATGTATCATGGATGCAACCATAAACACAGAGATACATTAATACACAATTTTCTATTAATGAGCGAAAATGTACAAAGACTGTAAAAATACAGAGTGAAAGACTCGCTAGAATGGTGGTAGTTTGTCTTTGAGAAGAGATGTGTATGCTACTTGCATTCGCAAGAAGATGATTTCACAATGAGGATCCAAAGGAATTTTTATCATAAAGAAAATCCAAAACCCTAACCCCAGAAGATGAAAATCCAATAGTTTTATGGACCTCGTTTTGGGTAGTTTGGTGTATCAACTTCCCAAGGGTGTAATTTTTCCATACGATCTCTGTTTGGGGTGCACGGTAGCTCGTTGGAAAGGTATCATCAAGAAGATTCGTTTTGGGGGCTCATTCAAATCCTTTGGATATCATTGAGAATCTCGATCCAAAAAAACCTTGATTTAGGCCCTCAAAATGACCCCGGAAGTTAAAAACTGCTAAAAATAGTAAATTGCCAAAATTGCCAAAAAACTATTTTGAGTCAGTTGGAAAAGGTGGGTGGCCACCGATATCCACCTGGATCAATCCTCCCTCCTTAGGAAGAAATGGTATCCATTTCGTTGAGTTCCCGAGGGAGAGGGAAAATCATTTGTTAAATCTGCATCTTGATGAGTTGCTTGCCTTGTTGGAGAAGTTGCATTGATTAGCTTGTTGAAGGTTGTCACGAACCTGTGGCTGGAAGGGTTGGGCCTTTTTGACCAGTTTGGATACATGAGATTCCTGTGTGCAGAAGGAATATTTACACTTTGTTGCAATCTTGTTGACTTGCTTATGTTGGATAGAAGGTGCTTGGGTCAAGGCTCTAGTGGTTGCAATATCCTTTTGTTCACCTTTTGAACAGATTGTGAAGAAGCTAAATTTTGTAGTATGAGATACTACCTTGTGGAATTTTTTAGGTGGGGTAGTAGTTGGAACTACCTCTAGTATCTTGTAGAGATGACCCTCGAAAGTGAAAATGACACTACGAGGTCGAAACTCATAGATAGCATGGCGCTTCCACATATATGGCTATCCCAATAGAAAATTACAGACATCCAATGGGGAAACATCACATAATACCTCATCCTTTAAGGGTTGGATGTCGTATGACAATCGACACTATTGGCTGAAATGAAGATCTTGTCCCTGGCGAAGCTGCCCAATATTGTATGGTTGTGGGTGTGGTGTTGTTGACAATCCCAACTGTTTGACGACCTCTACTGAGATGAGGTTCTTATGGATTCTGCTATCAACAATAAAATGCAACGGGGTCCCCTTCACCCACATCTGTAAATGAAAAAGAAACTCCCCCTCTTCAGGATCTATGGGTTCTTCTGATTGAATTGTTACGGTCGCGACAATAACAGTGGGGTTTGCGTTGATGATATGTCTTCTATCAATATTTTCTGAATCAAGGTTCGGCTCCTTGTCTTTGATCTCAACCACTAATGACTATTTTGAGCGACATTCATCGGTGTTGTGCCAGGGTATTTTGTGGAAATCACACCATTTTCCAGTGTCCTTTGTCTTTCTGTGACCCTTCTTTTCATGTGGCTTGGACTGGTTTTCGGGAGACTATTTGTTAGGGTCGTCTTTATCATACTTTGGTTGTTGCGGATTTGCAGACCCGAACTCCCATTTTTTCTGGTGCTTAAATTTCTTCTCGATTTTAACAGTATATTGATAAGAGACATTGAGTGATGAGATGTCCAGAAAATCCATTTTAGTTTGGATGTATCTGTGTAGAGCCCCATGGTAGTTCAGAACCAAATTTCATTCGGAGTCTTTGATACCTAGCTTGTTTTGCAAGGTATGGAAGGTATTGGTGAACTCCAGAACTGCTTGGCCCCTTTCTTGCTGCAGTGTGGTCCATCTCATGTACTAGTCCTCATAATTTTCAACAGGGTAATATTGTTCCTTTACCGCATCCACAAAAAAATCCCAAGTGGGCTCAACCCCATATATTTGAGAATCCTCTGTGGAACGTTTCTCCCAGTAAGTTTCTTGTTATCCCAAAGTTTGTAGTTGTGGTAGAATATGGATGAAAGAAAGGAAAACTAGATAAACTGAGACTAGCCCACCACTGTCACCTCAATGGGATAACTCTTTATGTTTAGGGTGGTAGGCCCAAGGGAGACGTCCCCGGTGACCTAGCATTTTGAGAAGGAAAAGGATTGAAAGGCTGAGTAAATTTATCCCCCTCACAAATCACCACCGATCATAAAGTCTGTCTTAATATCCAATAAAGATAAAAGTAACTAGAAGTGTACCTGCCTGAGACAAAGCAACAAGAAAACTATACATGTGCAAGATCACTTGTTGGTTAGTACTTCATATAATCAAGACTTTTTGATATAAAGAAATTGACCAATAATATGAGGGAAGAACATCAATGATATAAACTAGCAATGATTACAATATATCACTTTGAAATAAATCCTAAAGAAGCTTCACAATGTGTAATGGTAATTTATCATCAATGTAGAAATACTAGAAGCAACGCCTTAGCCAATCTCTCAATTTCTATAAAGACACAAGAAATGTTGCACGGATATGTTTATAGCACAATTAGATGATGGCAGCAATAGGGTTAGTAATTATTAGTCTAATCTAGGGTTAGAAGGATTAGTAGTTGTTCAAAGTATTGGATGTGTGTGTGATCAAGGTACTCAACATAAAAGGTCTAGATCAATGTACTATTAGGGTAAATGGAATCAAAATCACTACAAAATTTGAAGGGCCATGATGATAGTGATAGGGATAGAGACAAGAGGGTTTTATGTTGAAGTGTATCTAAATCAAGGATTCAACAAATCAAACCCTAGGGGAGACGGCTCACTAAGGTGAAGTAAACCTAGGCCTTAGTGTGTCTTCCTCCTTCTGTAGCTCAAAAGGAAAATTTAAACGGCTAGCTTGAGTAATAAATGGTAGGGATAAATACAAGAGAGTTAGATGATGAAGTGTTTCTAAGGCAAGGCTTCATCAATCAAACCCTAGGGGAAAACGACTCACTAAAGTGTAGAAACCCTAGGCTTTAGTGCGTTTTCCTCCTTCTTTATCTCAATGACAAGATAAAAATGGCTAGGATAGAAGAGTAAAGGGTAGAGTGTTGTTATGGAAAGGCTCTAACATCTATCCTTATCAAATTAAAATGTCTCTTAGCATAAATTAATAGGGACATGAGACAAGGACACCAACATGTGCTTGTCCCCTAGGGTTTAATACAACAAATTATAATAACAGAATGCAAGTAAAAAATACCATAACCATTCAATAAAGAAGGATTGTATAAATTCACTTACATCCACCAAGCATTCATATAGCCAAACCCTAGTTGTAAACTTTCCACCAAGAAAATGCCAAAATAGCCAATAAAAATCCTACTTCAACAAGTGCACATCAAAATTTCAGCCAAAACCTTAAAGGAGGGCTCAAATTTGAGACCTCACCAAGAGTGAGTGAAAGATGATGTAAATTAGAGAGTTTTAGCTCTCTATTTATACAATAGCAATGACCTTAATAAAATTTTAGGTCACCAAAAGGCTGACAAGGCCAAAATACACAATAATATTGTTTTACATTAAAATTTCATAATAAAACCCTAATCAAGCAAAAGTAAGGACGGCATGCCCTTTCTAGGGTGATGTTAGCCCTTTTTAGGGAAAATGTGGCCTCCTGGAGAAAAACGTTATCCCTTTCTTGGGCTTATGGAAGCTGCTACACATGAAAAACATGCCTCAACTACCTCCCCAAGCTCCCATATTGTTGGATGATGTCATAGGATGTTCTGGGTGATGTCATGTCCTTTCAAGGTCAACGTCCTAGTGGAAAGGGAACAACCCCCCTGAGTAAGGCTCTGTTAGGATGCCTCTGTGGAACGTCCTCCTCTTCTCTGGTGAAAACCACTTTGTCCTGTCTCTACCCCTTGTTGGGGTCTCAACATCCATCTGGTGGGATCCTCAGCCCCATGGAGATCCAAACTCAGTATCTCCCCATGTGTACCTATCCAATATGGTACTTGTGTGTCGGGCATGATCCTGCACACCAACATATATGCCATCCATGGGATCACAAGTCATAGGGATCATAGCAATGTCAATCACATCCAAGCATCAATTTTATGAAACATGTGCATAAAACCCCTTCTACCCAGTCAAGTGCTCAAAGACATTATACGAATCTGCAAGGCAAGTTTGGAGGAAGTGACAGGGCGTCCTATTGGGCTAGTGTCCACTGGAAATGGGATGTTTCTGGAAGAGATCAAATCCAAGTCATGTTAATGGATGACGTGGATAAGGGATTTCCTGACAAGGGGTAGAATGATAGCATGGAAATGAAAGGCTTACCTATGGGTTCCTTTGTAGAAGGCGAGCTATACCTATCTTGGATGCAAATGTTTCCAAGCCCATTAATTCCTTTTATTCTTTATTCTTTATTTGTTTTTATTTCAAGAAGTTAATCAGGGGACACTGCCCTGGCATGGTGACCAGTGGTGGAAATGTTTCCCACACGCACTTTCACGGAAATGAGAAGGTTGGCTCGTGATGAGACCCCCTTTCTCTTGGCCATGCAACCGAGAGCCACTACCCTGGCATGGTGACAAGATTCTAGTAGTGTCATACTGACAGGTTCCCATGGACCTAATAGGTTGGCTCGTGATGAGACCCCCCATCCTCTGACTAGGTATTTTTTATTATTTTTTATGGGTCCATCTTATTTCTTGCTGAGAATATTTTTACCACTTTCTCAGGGATCCCTGGGTGAAGCATCTCAAGGTTTTATTTTTAGGATTTTATCTTTTTCCAATTGCTTTTACCTTCTAGGCCTTTATCCCCTTCTTCCCACAAGGCAAGGTGCAACCCTTAAATGATTGGCCAACCCAATTCCCAAACCAATATAATGGGATGGATGAGCGAGAATTAAGATGAAAAATGATAAGTATGATGGGAGTGGACAATGACTTTTTAGAAATCCCCCAGTGGAAACTCAAAACCTATGGGCACAAGATTACTAGGGCATCCTGTCATTCCACCCTGACATGGTCAAGCGGACAAGTATAAGATCCAAGCACCTGTTAGAAATAAAAGGAACCAAATGCACATATTCAAAGGTTTTGAGGATCAGAGTGACACATACCATGATACCTGGACTCATTACCTCATGGAGAAAGATCCATCTTTTCTATAAGACCAAGCCGAGGTGATGGATGTTGCTGCTATTGACAAAGTGGAGGTGTTGAAAGGAAGAAAATATGGGCCCTCTAGGGCTATGATCAAGTCTATCTAGCTCTCGATACTCCATGTCTAGGACATGTGGGCCTTGAGACATAATCTCCTTAGTTATTCCTAAAAGTGGGGAATAAAATCTAGCTCAAACTCAGGGACATGTGCTCACTGTAGAGCACATGAGAACCTCAACATCTCTAGCATAACCTGTAACCTAATTGATCTCAAGAGAAACTATTAGTAATCATTTGGGGTGGTGATATCACCCCCAACTCATATATATATCACTGAAAGAAAACATATATACAAGTGTGAATGCAAAACTACTCTAGTATGAAATGCAAATGGTATATACAATGAATGAAAATGCCTACCTAGTTACCTGCACTTACCTGTTGGTTGTATGTTATGTGTATTCAAACGACCAGTGAAACCAATCCAATAATGTCCCACAATACTTGCCTTTGTGCTTCATCATAAACTAAAATAGTGATAAGTCAAGCACAAATATAACATGGGTTAGAAAATGTATCGCATCGTCAGAAATAGTAAAGTCTAACTCATGGAGGTGGGTAAGAGGGATAAAATCATGCTAATCAATTCTCTTAGAAAAGAGCTCAATCCACTTTAGGAAGGGATCATGAAAAGTCAAATTTTCAGAAAATTGACTCAAAAGGTCTACAATCTAGCTACCCTATACATTCTCATAATCTGAAGCCCTGGAAGGGATTGACAAGGGTCTAGTAGATGACTGGAAAAATCCTAAGGGAAAGTTGAAAAGATGAGGTGACATACTTATTCTTGAAGTATTCAACCATCCCTTAGACTCTACAGTTTTCCCTAGAGGAAGCTCAATATCAAAGACATATTTCCCATCTACACCTCTAGAGACACAACAAAGTAAAGTAATCGGAGGTGGTTGGGGAAAGTTTTCACAAGGATCCTTCTTCAAGAAAACAATGTCCGTACTCCTATAAAGACCTGAGAACAACGTTGGTTGATAATCATCTTTATGCAAAGAATCCAAGTGCTCAGAGGAGTACTCATCAAAACCCTCAAGGTAAGACCAGAAATCATCAGGAAAACATGGTACTAGGTCATCCTTGGGTGTTTGAAAAGTATGGGTAAATATATCATCTCCTTGTTGCCACTGGTCAAAGTCAAAAGTATCATGTAGTGATAAATGAGAAGGAAACACTTGGAAATTATTCTCAATGTCGTAAATATGGTCCATATCATAACAAAATGCATCCCATTTACGTCTTCCAACATGTATGAACTCATTAATATCAACTATGTCAGTATCAGTATCATAACATGGAGGTTTCAAAGGCTCATCCATTTCCTCCTCATTTCCCAAATCATAAAGTAGAGAATCATCAAAATCATGGAGAGGAGGGTAACTTATTGTTTCTTCTTGTGCGGGAGTTTTGAGGACTTGAGTTTCTTCAAAATGAATCATTGTTTCATCCTCATAAATTGTCCCTTCATCTTCTATTGTACAATAAGGAATATCTGCTGCGTTCGAGGAATCCATTTCTCCTTCACTTTATGAATCATGGAACAAGGTATTATCAAAATCTTGAAAAGTAAAGAAACTAACCTCATTCTCTTCTTCTTGTGCAGAGGGAAAAGGTTCTTGGATTGCTTCATCAGGAGGAGGGCACGTTGACACTTCATCATCTTTCTCGGGTTCTAGTTCCTCAACTATGTTTTCAACGATCTCTTGCTCTTGGAAAACCTCATAAAGAGCTTTCCCCTTAGAATTTCGTTGGTCAATAACTTGTTCCCCTTCTTCTTGGAAATCAACAGTAAAAGTTTCAAGGGAAACTAGTATTTCCAAACTGAGAGTGTCTGAGGTGTCTTTGGGATCATTTATTAGGGAAATGATGTGTTCTGCTTTGGAAAAAAAAATATTTGCCTCGATTTTCATGGCCATGTTACAAGCTTCGTAGAGTATTTTTGGCCTCTTTTTACTTAGGAGAAAACCTAAATGCACCAAGAGTGCATTGGTAAAGAGATACACGAGGTACTTGTCCTCAGGATAATGGTCTCTAGAAATATGATACAACAATCCCTGAAATCTATGTTGGAAGTCCCAGACAGTCTCATTTGTAGTTTGTTTTGCATACTTGAGTTCTTTTAGTAAAGTTTGTATATCTTTGAATTTCATACCCCACCTTTTGAGAAATATTTATTCTAACTGGTCCATAGATGTGATGCTAGCTATAGGGAGATCATCATACCATTTTCTATCATTCCCGTGAAGAGTGGTAGAGAAACGTTTCATCACCAAATCCTCAACATTGTCACTGACAGGATGTAGTTGAAAGAAATACCAAAAATCACTCATGTGATAGTCGGCTTTTTCCCCATCACTGCTAGTGAATCTAGGGAGCCACTTTTCATACTTCGGGGGCATTCGTTGGGGGTATCCCAAGATTTTACTAATGTCTAAAGGTTTGAAATTATCTAGGTCCCATTGAGAAGTCATAGTTGGCTTCGTCATTAGTGGATTCACCAGATAATTTTATTGAAATTATCAAAGAAGGAAGGGAATCACCCTTATTGGATTCACCAAGAAAGCTTTGTAAGATAAGGACTCCTCAGAAAAGGCTTACCGAAAAGTGTCGTTTTTTAGGAGAATTGACTCAGTGTTCCCCGACATCGGTGCCAAAATGTTATCGCACAATTTGTATTTGTCTTATAATATGGATGGAAGAAAGACAAACTGGCGAAACTGAGACTATCCCACCATTGTCACCTCAATGGGATAGCTCTTTCTGTTTAGGGTGGTAGGCCCAGGGGAGACGTCCCCGGTGACCTAGGGTTTTGAGAAGGAAAATGATTGAAAGGATGAGTAAAGTTATCCCCCTCAAAATTCACCACCGATCGTAAAGTCCGACTTAATAGCTAATAAATATAAAAGTAACCAGAAGTGTACCTGCCCGAGACAAAGAAGCAAGAAAACTATACATGTGCAAGATCACTTGTTGGTTAGTACTTCATATAATCAAGACTTTCTGATATAAATAAATTGACCAATAATATGAGTGAAGCAAATCAATGATATAAACTAGTAATGATTACAATATATCACTTCACAATAAATGCTAAAGAAGCTTCACAATGTGCAATGGAAATTTATCATCAATGTAGTAATACTAGAAGCAACGCCTTAGCTAATCTCTCAATTGCTTTAAAAAAACAAGAAATGTTGCACGGGTATGTTTATATAACAATTAGATGATGGCGGAAATAGGGTTTTTAATTATTAGTCTAAGCTAGGGTTAGAAGGATTAGTAGTTGTTCAAAGTATTGGATGTGTTTGTGATCAAGGTACTCAACATAAAAGGTCTAGATCAATGTGTTATTAGGGTAAATGGAGTCAAAATCACTGCAAAAGTTGAAGGGTCATGATGATAGTGATAGGGCTAGAGACAAGAGGGTTTGATGTTGAAGTATTTCTAAAGAAAGGCTTCAACAAATCAAACCTTAGGGGAGACGACTCACTAACGTGTAGTAAACCTAGGCCTTAGTGTGTCTTCCTCCTTCTCTAGCTCAAAAGGCAAATTTAAATGGCTATCTTGAGTTATAAATGGTAGGGATAAAGACAAGAGAGTTAGATGATGAAGTGTTTCTAAGGCAAGTCTTCATCAATCAAACCCTATGGGAAAATGACTCACTAAAGTGTAGAAACCCTAGGCTTTAGTGTGTTTTCCTCCTTGTTTAGCTCAATGACAAGATAAAAACGGCTAGGCTAGAAGAGTAAAGGGTAGAGTGTTTCTATGGAAAGGATATAACATCTATCTTTAGCAAATTAAAATGTCTCTTAAAAAAACTTAATAGGGACATGAGACAAGGACACCAACATGTGTTTGTCCCCTAGGGTTTAATCCAACAAATTATAATAACAAAATGCAAGTAAACAATATCATAACCATTCAATAAAGAAGGATTGCAGAAATTCACTTACATCCACCAAGAATTCATATAGCCAAACCCTAGTTGTAAACCATCCACCAAGAAAATGCCAAAATAGCCAAGAAAATCCTCCTTCAACAAGTGCACATCAAAATTTGATCCAAAACCCTAAACGAGGGTGCAAATTTCAGACCTCACCAAGAGTGAGTGAAAGATGATGAAAATTAGAGATTTTTAGCTCTCTATTTATACAATAGCAATGACCTTAATAAAATTTTAGGTCACCAAAAGGTTGACAAGGCCAAAATACGTAATAATATTGTTTTACATTAAAATGTCATAATGAAACCCTAATCAATCAAAATTAAGGATGTCATGCCCTTTCTAGGGTGACGTTATCCATTTGTAGGGAAAATGTGGCCTCCTGGAGCAAAACGTTAGTCCTTCTTGGGCTTATGGAAGCTTCCACACATGCCAAAAATGCCTCAATTGCCTCCCCAAGCTCCCATATTGTTGGATGATGTCATAGGATGTCCTGGGTGACTTCATGGCCTTCCAAGGCCAACGTTCTAGTGGAAAGGACACAACCCCCCCTGGGTAAGGCTATGTCAGGATGCCTTTGTGGAACATCCTCCTCTTCTCTGGTGTAAACCCCTATGTCCTGTCTCTTCTCCCTGCTGGGGTCTCATCATCCATCTGATGGGATATTCAACCCCATGGAGTTCCAAACTAATTATCTCCCCATGTGTACCTATCCAATATGGTACCTGTTCGTCGGGCATGATCCTGCACATCAACAGATATGCCCTCCATGGGCTCGTAAGTCACAGGGATCATAGCAATGTCAATCACATCCAATCATCAATTTTATCAAACATGTGCATAATTCCCCTTATACCCACTCAAGTTCTCAAAGACATTATACGAATCTGCAAGGCAAGTTTGGAGGAAGTGACAGGGCGTCCTATTGGGCTAGTGTCCACTGGAAATGGGATGTTTTTGAAAGATATCAAATCCAAGTCATGTTAATGGATGAGGTGGATAAGGGATTTCCTCACAAGGGGTGTAGTGTTAGAAGGGAAATGCAAGGCTTACCTGTGGTTTCTTTTGTAGAAGGCGAGCTGCACCTATCCTGGATGCAAATGTTTCCAAGCCCATTAATTCCTTTTATTATTTATTCTTTATTTCTTTTTCTTTCAAGAATCTAATCATGGGACATTGCCCTAGCGTGGTGACCAGTGGTGGCAATGTTACCCACAATCACTTTCATGGAAATGAGAAAGATGGCATGTGATGAGACCCCCTTTCTCTTGGCCATGCAACCAAGATACACTACCATGGCTGGGTGACCAGCTACTAGTAGTGTCATACCTCTAGGTGCCCATGGACCTAGTAGGTTGGCTCGTGACAAGACCCCCCATCCTCTGACTAGGTCTTGTTTTATTATTTTTTATGGGCCCATCTTGTTTCTTGTTGAGAAGATTTTTACTTCTTTCTCGGGGATCCCTGGGCAAAGCATCTCGATGTTTAATTTTTAGGATTTTCTATTTTTCTAGTTTCTTTTACCTTCTAGGCCTTTATCCCCTTCTTCCGACAAGGCAAGGTGCAAACCTTAAAGTATTGGCCAACCCAATGCCCAGACCAATGTAATGGGATGTATGAGTGGGAAGTAAGATGAAAAGTGGTAATTATGATGGGAGAGGATGATGACTTTTCAGAAATCCCCAAGTAGAAACTCAAAACCTATGGGAAGAAGCTTGGTAGGGCATCCCGTCGTTCCCCCCAGACATGGTCAAGCAGATAAGATCCAAACACTTGTTAGAAAAAAAAAAGAACTAAATGCACATATTCAAAGGTTTTGAGGATCAGAGTGACAGACACCATGATACCCGGACTCATTACCTCATGGAGAATGATCCATCTCTGCTACAGGACCAAGATGAGGTGTTGGATGTTGCTGCTGCTAACAAAGTGGACGTGCTGAAAGGAAGAAAAGATGGGCTTGTTAAGAACCAAATATCAATATAGCATAGAAAAACCTAAGAATAAGTACTCAACACCTTGAAAAGGGGAGAATTTCAGATAATAAACCTCTTCGAGGGGGAAACCTCCTTTTACCCCACATAAATGTCCAAGTATAAGATGATTCCAAATGTAAATGTCTCCTTGTTATATATAGGAGACTAGGAGGTATAATTACAACTAATGGAATAAAGCCGACATAAATAAAATAACATTACTAATGTAATATTCTCCAATTAAGGGGCAATGAACCAATATTAGGGCTTAACATGCCCCTCTCCTTGATACAAGTGTTGTCCGTAATGCTTGAGTAACTCTGGATGCTTCTATATAAAAGACTCATATTCCCAAGTGGAATCTTCAGCTGATAGTTTCCTCCATTTAATGAGATACTCTGAAATGGATCTATTCCTCAGCTGGCAAATTCTTGTGTCAATGATGGCTTTAAGATCCAATATGATTTTTCCTTCCTCGTCAAGTTCTGGCAATATAGTTTGAATTGGGATCTTGTCACCTATAACCTTCTTTAAGAATGAAACATGGAAAATTGGGTGTACTCGTGAAGATGCAGGCAACTCTAATTTTTATGCCATAGTACCAATCTTTTGAAACACCTTATAAGGGCCATAGTACTTTGGTGATAATTTATTATCCTTCTTGGCTTGCTTGAGGGACATCTGTTTGTATGGTTGTAGTCTTAAAAACACCCAATCCCCTCCTTCAAAACCTCTTTCACTATGATGTTGATCTTGTTGTTGTTTCATGTGATTTTGTGCCATGGTCAGGTTATCCTTTAAGATTTGGAGAACTTGTTGTTGATGCTCGATGTGATCTTCCACTGCTTGAACCTTAGATTTTTCTTTTAGAGAAGAAGTGATGGACGGAGGGTGGTATTCATAGAGTGCCATAAATGGTATCATTTTTGTTGCAGTATGAAAGGAAGTGTTATACCACCATTCTGCCAAGGGTAACCATTTGAACCATTGTGTTTTTTTATTAGAGACAAAGAAACAAAGGTATCCTTCCATACATTTTTTTACTATCTCAGTTTGTCCATCAGATTGAGGATGATAGGATGAGCTATGAGCCAATTGAGTACCCAAAC
>SNQJ01S0099569.1:36819-58480 GCA_010110895.2 Picea sitchensis
AACTTAGACAAAGAATTTGCACAAACTTTCTCTTAACAAATAACCTATGCCCATACACTAACCACATAGGTGGTTGGTGGTCGTGTGAATTGTTGTAGGAGTTTAGAATTTGGTTATTTTAAAATGTTAAAATTTTGGACAACAAAGTTTGACGTGTTATAGTTTAATTTTAATGTTAGCTTCTTATATGAGAATTATAAAGTTTTATATTTTAATTTTTATCAATTATATTACTCTGAAAAAATTTAGTTAAAACAGAATTTAGAATTTGGTTTGTTTCAGAGTGATAGCTAGGAACAAACCGGATACGAAGCGTGAGGCAGTCCGTAAGTACCTGGATTGTGGGAACATTGGATGGTGTAGCTGGAGCGGACTAGAAGGGGACCAAGCGAACAGGTGGATTGATTAGCAGAATTAGAGAATTGACTGTCCAATCCTACAACCAAGGCCCTACACCTATACTACTGTTGGTTTTCTATCAAAGAAAAGAGTCTAGTTCATTTTTATTAAGCGTTGCGGCCGATGCGGAAGCCAGAAAAAGAGAATATCAGGGGATACGAATTTTTTTATAACAAAGTTTGAAGTTTTATGGTTTAATTTTAATATTAGTTATTATAAGAAAATAATAAAGTTGTGTAGTTTACTTTTTTATCACTTATGTTAATGTTATTTATTGAGTGAGAAGAAAATTTAATTAAAAGATATTTTTTTCTATTTATTTATTTAGTTTATGATTTTGAAATTTTGAAATAATTAAATTTATTATATTGAATATTATGATTTTAAAAAATATTTAAAAACTAAGGAACAATTTTAATAAATTAATAAGAATATTTAAAAATATCAAGTATTATCATTCAAAATAAATATAAAAATAAAAATAAATTGAAAAGGATATTTTAAAATATCAAGTATTATCATTCAATATAAATATAATAATGTAAAAACCTTTGAATATAACATGTTTTATGTCTATAAACTAGTAAAACCTCATGGTTCGGCGTCAATGCTCATGGAAACAAACCCAATGAAGTTCGTTCATCCGTGCTTTGTCGGGAAATTCTCCATGTAAAGTTGACAACTTGATAAAAATATATATGAAGTTGACAATTTAGACCCGGAATTTACATAAAGTTTCTTTTAATAATTAACATATGTCCATGTGGTTGGTGCTTGGAGTTTTATAGTTTAATTTTAATGTTCGTTATTAGTCCCTGCCATAGGCATAGAGGGATTATAGCGATCGATAAATTGTTGACCTGGCATTAGCTTGTGCATTGACCAGAAATATTTGCCTATTGTTTATTGTTGAAACAAGGGAAGTGAAAACATCGATTTTTACATAATAAAAAGTACCATGTTTTTCAAGATCTGATTGGACAAAGGATTGGAGGTCTTATTGCCGCCTTCGCTATTCCCAATGTAAAATATGTTTTCATTTCTAAAGTATTGGGTAGTATATGGTCATTTTTGAATCATAAATTTTGTTATGCATTCGTCGAAGGTGGATTAATGCTACCATTAATTCGAATGTTTGGTTTAGCATTTTATGCTAGGTAAATTTATGGAAATGCTTGATATGGTGGCATATCCAAAGTTTGGGTTTCCAATACATTCTCTGGTGTTCGAACTATTGTTACAAAAAATATATGAATTTATTTGGGATACGTCAGAGACGTGCCACGTTGAATTTTTTTCTTAAATGTTTACAGTGCATTTCTAACAGACTTAAATATTTACCTAATAGGCTTGATAGTGTTGAATGGTTACTTAACAGGCTTGTTACAGGACATTTTCTTCCGTTTTTAAAATTTATATGCTCCAACAACATTTTTGGTTCACTGGTCCATGCTTTCTTTTTTCATGGCACTGATTTCTTATTTGCATGTTCTCGTTGTTCTTTCTTGTCTGTTCTTGTTGTTGTTGTTTGCACGTTTGGGTTTCTACAGTCACAATTGGAAGAGCCTCGTTCCTGGGGGGGTGGTTGTTGCTTATTCCTTTCTTCGCTGTATGTTGTTTATTATTTCTTGATTCGACTTTGCAAGGTTCCAGTTCTGTGCCTGCACTTGGGCCTTTTGGTGCTTCTTGGCTGGGTTCTTATTTGGTGCTTTTTCTTGTTTGCCTAGGGTTTGCAATGTTGCGATGCTACATCTGCGGTTGGATCTTTGTTTACATTCTTTTTCACTTCGGTTTGCATAGAATACTATTAAGATAAAATAACAGACTAAAGAATTGCAGGCGATGTAAATTTCATCTGTTATGCATTAAAACAGAGTTTGTCAGCCTCAAAATATATTTCATAGCTTCCAATGCGTTTTCCATGGATTCTGTGTTACTATGGTTTCATAGCTATGAGAGTGTCTTTTTTTGTTTGGGAGATATAGTTGTTCTCTGCCTTTTACTTTCATGTTGTAAACTGTGTTTGACTCTAGTTTGTCGCGTTTTTGTGGTCATTCCGAGCGATCGTCGTTCGGTTGCGTACTTAGCCAGTTTTATGGACGCGGCTTTGCGAATAGGTTCTGTCGAACTATGGCAGGTTGTGTTCGGTGTATACATTAGCTTTGCCAAATTAGTTTTCTTAAAAGAAGGCCTCCTCGACAGAAGAGAATGCAATTTATGAACTTATAGGTTTCCTGGACAACATAGGTTAATGATCGCGACTTCTAGGGGTGGCGGGATGAAAATTGGGCTTATTAAGATAAAATAACAGAGTAAAGAATTGCAGATGATGTCAATTGCATCTGTTACTCTTTGAAGCAGAGCTTGTCGAGCTCAAAATATATTTCATATCTACCGATGATTTTTCCATGGATTCTTTGTTACTACGGTTTCATAGTTCTGAAATTGTCTTTTGTTGTGTGGGAGATATAGTCGTTCTCTCCCTTTTACTTTCTTGTTGTAAACTGTGTTTGACTCTAGTTTCTCACGGTTCTATGGTCATTCCAAGTGACTGTAGTTCAGTTGCATACTATGACAGGTCGTGTGTGGTGTATACATTAGCTTTCCTGAAGTAGTTTTCTTTAAAAAAAAGTCTCTTGGACAGAAGAGAATGCAATTTATGAAGTTATAGGTTTCCTGAACAACATAGGTTAATGATCACAGGTTCTCAGGTTGGTGGGCTGAAAATTGGGCTTATGTTCTTACGTGCCCTACAAATAGCATAGAGAGTTCCGCAATCATTCCGACCGACCGTCGTTCGGTTGTATACTTAGCCAGTTTTATGGACATGGCTTGGCGAATAGGTGGTATCGAACTATGGTGTATACATTAGCATTTCCGAATTAGTTTTCTTTAAAGGAAGGGCTCCTAGACAAAAGGCATTGAAATTTATCAAATTATAGGTTTCTTGGACAACATAAATTAAACATAGGAAATATGTAATTTTGTAAAGTAGATATATAAAGCATGCACAAAGCCCTCGTCCCACACTTACCCAATTTTTGCATCGCGGGTTCTCGGGGTGGGCGGCTGAAAATTGCGAATCGGAGAGTTCTTCGATATAAAAATTGACAATCAGACTTGCAGACTATTTGAATTTGAAAGTCGTCATGTCCAAAACAATTAGCATTATTGAAATAGTTTACTTTACATACGTCATTTTACATACCCTGGTGGACAAAAACACACACAAAAAAAATAGTAAGCATTTCTTGGATTGTGGGTTCTCGGGGTGGTGGGCTCTAACTTCGACCACTGTTGTTCTGTGTCCTAGAAATAGCATGTATAGTTCTGCGATGTACAAATAGACAATCGGACTTGCGGACTATTTGAATTTCAAGGGCTTATGTGCAAAAAAAATAGCATTCTCAAATTACTTTTCTTTACGTACATTTTACATACGCTCGTCGACAAAAACTGAAAAATTGTAGTAAATTCTGTTACATAGGACTCCATCCCCGCTACATTCAACGCTTCCCAATACACATTAAATATTCTTTCAAAAGTCAGAATCGACCAAACAGGTTCGGAAATATGGGCTTTAATAACTAGAAATCTTGAGGACATTTCCCATTAAAATAAATAGACAGCCTAATATTCAACCCTTGTTTTTTTTTTGAACAGGCAGGGAAAGCTATAGACTCTAACGCAACGTAGTTCCGCGGTTATTAGATACTCAATTTTCATTCTCTCTATGGCTTCTGCCAATGAGTTGTCCATCATATATGACCTTCCTTCTAGGTTGTCAGATGTTTTTTCCCCTTTACTCAAATAATAAAAATTTCATTGAATTTGAAGAACATTGACTACTAAAGTCTCTTACCTATGAAAGCGCCTTTTTTCCTGCATTTTGAATTTGCGATTATTATTATTATTATTTTCTTTTGTAGTTTTAGTTTTCTTAAAAGCTTCAGCATAGTTCACGAACGTGTTGCCCATAGAGGGCTTGACATCATGTCCCTCTTTAATATTGTGCATTTTGAAATGATGGGCTTTAATAACTAAAAATCTCGAGGACATTTCCCATTAAAATGAATAGACATGCGAATATTATGGGATCTGGTTTTTTTTTTTGCCTGCATTTTGAAGTTGTGAAAATAGTGTTTTTTTTTTTTTGCAATTTTAGTTTTCTTAAAAGCTTCAGCATAGTTCACGAACATGTTGCCCATAGACGCATTCAGGTCATGTCCCTCTTTATATTGTGCATTTAGAAATGATGGGATTTAATAACTGGAAAGCTCGAGGACATCTGCCATTAAAATGAATAGACAGCCGAATATTATGGGATCTGGTAATTTCTTTTTGCCTGCATTTTGAATTTGTGAAAATACTTTTTATTTTATTTTTTTTGCTTGTGCAATTTTAGTTTTATTAAAAGCTTCAGCATAGTTCACGAATGTGTGACCTACAGAGGCCTTCATATAATGTCCCTCTTTAATATTGTGCATATCTTAGATGTCAAATTTGAGAATCTGCTCAGATATGGGAATTTTAATACATGCTGCTAGTCACTATTCAACATACATATTCAAAAAGATTGGCATTAATAATTGAAAATATCGAGAACATATGTCATTAAAAGGAATTAACACAAAATGTATGAAAGACTATCCAGCCTTGCTTTTAAATACTTATTTCCATTTCTCTCTATCATCAAAGAGTTGTGCTTTAAGGTGCCTTCATTCTAATGTTCCTGGTCATGGACATGTAAGACAACTTAGAGATGCGATCGAGGGGCAGATGAAAGAAGAGAGATTGGTTTTATGTGACGTGAGCTTTGAGTAAAAAAAAACTTTGTTATATAAGAGAAACTCAGAGAGGACAAAAAAAAAAGAATAAGTATGTTTGGTCTTCTCCCTATGTTTGATGCTTTGGTTGGTTGAAAAGGCTGCGTGGAAATTTGTTTGTTGAACTTCTTTGTTTTATTGCTGGGAATTGTAATGGATTTTTAGGTCACCTGCAAGATAATTCTTCGTTTAATTATATAGCTTCTTCCAACAACACATATTTGGCCATTGTATCGAATTGTAAAGATCACACAAGTATTTGTCTTCCTCGGAGGTTGGTAACAAAATCTGTATGGGTGGATAAAATGACATATTATCACTACAAGAGTTTCTATTTCATAGTTTGATGACCTGCATGTGGCTCTAGTAGCCAGATTGATAGAAAGACATGTTCTTTGTCAAAGTTTGTTTGGTTTCCTCTGGATGTAGTTGCAGAGTCCACATATTAGGCATCACCTCCGAACATTCTAGAACTTTATGTGGACCACCATACTTCCCCCGCTATGAGGAAAGATATATTCTAATGCCATCTGCAACATTTGATACACTTGCCAGACCTGGGTTGGTGCATTATGCAGCATTTGATTCACTTGCCACACCTCAACTACCCGAAGAAGTTATGTACCTCAACAAATTTTCATTTTGCATCTAGGTTGGACGTTTCTTCAAAAATAATGTAATAAATAAAAGAAGTTCCACATACAAATCCTCACGCAGGCTTCTCAACCAAACAGATGATCGAATACAAAGAGAATATCAGTCACTATATACTTGAATTTTTTTCTCCTGCCTTAACTGTTGTGACATAAAACGACTCCGTTCACTTTGAAATCGACCTGAATCACATTTCTAAGTTGTCTCGGATGTGAATGCTCGGGAACATTGCAAAGAAAACACCTTAAACCCCAACGTTTCGACGGCAGAAGAAAATTAATACTTAATAAAGAATGGAATGTTGAATACGCAACCATTGCAAGCAGGCCATATCTGGAAGAAACAAGGTATTCAAAAAACTAGGATAGATGTACTTCGCAACACCGATTAAGTACAAAACCCAAAATTAATATTCAACTTGTTTTTTACGAATAAAGAGTTTGAACGTCAAGAAAAGTGTGAAGAAGCTTCATCAATGTACATATATTTAATTGGTTGACGACAGGCGAAATCGCAATTGTTGTCGCAAATAGCCTCAGCTGTATTTTGTAACACATCTTATTTGAATATAGAATAATTTCGGTTTATTTCTTAATAGTATTTTCCAATTTCTAGTATTTGTTTTAATTGTGTTTTGTACCTTCTTCCCCTGTATCGTTAAACATGAAGGACAAGCTTTTGTTTCTGCTGCTCACTACTTCAATCTAAATAAAACCTAGTATATTCTTTCTTTACATTTTACATTTAAAAATACTTTTTCATAGGCCATACTTATGTGGGGTCGGCTCTGTATTTAAAGAAAGAAATTGGAGGACCCGTTCTTCTCCCATTCTTCGGGTTTCGTAAATAGAATGAATTCATGAGTTACAACAAGGCAGTTGAACTGTTGACGCAATGTTCCTGTGAATTATGTTGGATAAATTGCATCTTGTTCTATTTGATAATATCCGTGCATATATACTAATATCGGTACTATTGGAAAAAATATAAAAAACTTCCTCTTCGGCAAAGCTTAGGCAGTTAAGTTTGGGTTTGCGGTATTAAACAAATATGTCCACTGCTCCATCATATACATCTTGGATCCTAGGAACTTTCGTAGTTTGCAATTTATGCTTTAATTACTTAAAGTCACAACAAATTTTGATTGCCTTTAATTTAATTTAGATATTGATGTTTATGGAGAGCTGCCATTTGCTAATGTCATTGCAATGAATACAAGATGAATAGATGATAAAGAATTTATGTCGTTGAGACCACAATGCAAATTCATGTTTCTTGTTGCACAATGTACATCTTACATTCAAAATTTTCCTGGTTTCAATGAAATTTTCGAGCCGAAGAGCATCTTGCAAATTGGGAGATCATTTTCATTTGAAACAGAAACAATCCATTAATATCTATTAGTATGAATACTATTCATATAAATACAAAAAATTTCTCCATTGATAGATACTAGTACGAATACTATTGAAATAGATATCAAAACTTCGTCTTGGCCAATACTTATCCAGTTATCTGGACACTAGGCCCCAGGTTCGCGGTATCGAGCACCTATGTCCCCTGTTTCGTCATATACATGTTGCAGGAAAAGAACTTCAGTGATGTGCACTTAATGACTTTACTAGTGAGAAGCCAACAGAGGTTTGAAAACATTGCCATTAATAAAAATAAAAAAAAGGTTTTCCTAACTCTCAGTTACTTATATCTTTTCCCATTTTTCTTTTCCCGTTCATTATGGCTTTCTGGTTTTATACTTAGTCGCCTTTCTATGTACGATGGGATGACATGTCTTCATCTCCATCTATATCCTTGCAAGACGAATTCGACCAACCACTGTTCCATTCCATACTTAGCCAATTTTATGCCCGTCACTGCAGGGCCGACACTTGCGAGCCCAACTACTTATTGTTCCTCTATATACACCTTGCACTGAAAACATTTGTGATCTACAATTCTACTGCAGGTTCCTCATATACATTAACTTCGTTCAAAGTATCTGTTGCTGATATGCATCCCTAGCAACTTCGCGTCCTTCCTGACATACATCAACAATGGTCTTACCAGTGACAAGTGGACACAGTGGTACGAAAGATACTTCTGTGATCTACAATTCATGCCTTAACATCTCCATCTATATCCTCACACGATGGATCTGATCGACTCTTGTTCCTTTTCATACTTAGCCAATTTTATGCCCGCCGCTGCGGGGATGGCGCTTGTGAAACGAGTTTCTTATCATTCCGCTATATACATCTTCCACTCAAAACATCTGTGATATACAATTCCACCACGGGTTCCTTGTATACATTAAGTTCGTTCAAAGTATTTGTTGTTGCTTTCCATCCCCAACAACTTCGCGTCCTTCCTAATATACATTAGCAATGCTCTTACTAGTGGCAAGTGGACACAGTGGTACAAAATATACTTCCTTGATCTGCACTTAATGCGTTAACTGGTGAGAACTCAGCAGGCATTTGCATTAATAAGCAAACACTAGATGTTCTTCTGCGATATACTTCGTTCTTTTTACCTTCTCTTCTTCCCGTGTGTTATCTAGAATTACACTACGAACTTCTCCATCCTTTTTCCCTTATTTTCTTTCTGTGTATTATGGGAGTATTAAATATGGACATGATATTTTATAGAACATGTACAAATTCCGCATTCCATACCTAGTGACATTTTGGATCGCGGGTTCTTGGTCGGGCGGGCGGGCTCAAAATACGGCCTCCATTGTTTCGTGCCCTACAAATAGCACCCTAAGTTCCACGATATACAAATTGACAAGCACACCTACAGACTGGCTAACTCAACATTGTACTTTTATTGTTCTGTGTCTTCCAAACAATGATCCTAGTTCCACGATATAGAAATTGACACACGGAGTGCAGGACTGGTGGGGTGGAGATTGCCATTGTTTATGGATGTTAATCCCTATGAAGTATCTAACAATATATAAAAAATTATTTTAGTTTTTATTTTTTCCCTGTATAACAGTATCTAAAAAATTATTTGAATACTAAAATAGCTCTTAGTAGTGACAACTGGAGCTCTTAGTAGTGACAACTGGACACAAAGGTACAAATCAGTTGGGATTTCACTCTCCGCAATATACAAATTGACTACCGGATTTTGACATCGTCCACTCTTCCATGTTACAGATTATGCATTCTAATGTTTGGAGTGATACAATTAGAAGGTCTGGGCCTTGCCTCCTTTGCAGACACTTTCTCAACCTGTTTTGGATCCTCCTGTTTCCCAGTTTACGAAATATGTAGCTCCAGCATTGGCGGGTTGACATATGTTTATCTCCATCTATATAATCAAAAAACGAATCCGACCGACTGTTGTTGCTTTCAATTCTTTCGATATGTTTTTCCGTTATATACATATTCCACTCTAAATTTACGTGATCTACAATTCCATTGCTAACTACTCTGTTCTTTTTCCCTTTTTTTTCTCCCCGTTTATTATGGGACTATAAAGTATGCACATGATATCTTATAGAGCATGTACTAATTCCCATGATATTTTATAGAGCATGTACAAATTTTGCATTCGATATTTAGCGACATTTTGGATCGTGGGTTCTCGGGTGGGTAGGCTGAAACTTGGACCTCCATTGTTCTGTGGCCTACAAATAGCACCCACAGTTCCACAATATACAAATTGACAAGAGAACCTACATAGTGGTTGACTCAACCTTGCACTTCCATTGTTTCGTGTCCTCCAAACAACGCTCGCAGTTCCACGATATACAAATTGACACGCAGAATGCAGGACTGGCGGTGTGGAGATTGCCATTGTTTACGGATGCTAGTCCTTATGAACTATCTAACAGTATCTAAAATGTTATTTTGAATACTAAATTAGATCTTAGTACTCACAACTAGACACAAAGGTACGAAACAGTTGGGATTTCACTCTCTACAATATACAAATTGACTACCAGATTCCAACATCATCCGCTCTTTTGTGTCACAGATTATAAATTCACATGTTTGGAATGATACAATTAGAAGGTCCGAGCCTCGCCTCCTTTGCAGACACCTTCTCAACCTGTTTTGGATTCTCCTATTGTCGGGTTCACGAAATCTACAATTCCAGCGCGATCACTCTACCACTGCTAAAAAATGTTTCAAAGTATCTCTCGTTGCCTTCCATCCCCACTATCTTCTTATGCTTTCGACTGTCCTACCATATCCTCTTCGTTGTTACACGTATTTCACTCAAAAAGTTCTGAGACATATAATTTGACCCTCGCACCCTCACCCTCAACGCTTGTACGTTGCAACCTTGTTTTGTAGCTGTCTTTTTTCCCCTGCCCGCGACCTCCGTACTTTTACTATGCGATTAGAAACCTTTCATGCTAATAGCTGACCATGCAGGAACCCTCAACATTGTCATTAATGGCCGAAAACTTCGAGGAGATATCCCATTTTTACGCATTAAACCAATATGTGTGGAGAGTTATTTTGTCCCTTCTGATTGTTCATCTCCAACACGCGTCCTCATGTTGGGCCGCTCAAGAAATCTACAATGCTTAATCACTCATTGCAATATCCAATGTGTTGGCATTTCTATGTATGCAATTAGTACTTTTTAGTGTTAGCAACGCATCATGCAACAACCATCCAAATTGTCATTAATCAATGAAAGTCTCGAGGACATCTCCCATTCACACGCTTTCGAACAAAATTTGCGAAGGGTTATATTATCCCTTCCAACTTTTCATTTCATTCATCGGTTGGAACAAATAAATGTTCTTGTAGACTTATGGAACCAGGTCGACAACAGTTTTGTGGAGATACAGTAAATATGTTTGCACAAGAGGACCAGAGATTTCAATGGTCCAGGGCATACTTGTACTATTCATCCTGTTCCGCCCAAAATGAAGTGATTTGGACCTCTGGAATCGCTCGTCCAGGGTGCGTTCCTGAGGTTTTTGACTCTAAGGAGGTGGTCTCTTGGTGCGCCAAAAAATATATTCTAGGCCAAATAATTATTCCACTGTGCGACCATTCTCATGTTTCTTTGTCACCTCAGCTCTTCCGCGAGATGTTAAAATTGTCGAACCCAACATCGACATTCAGAGGACAAGACTCCAAACAATTTCTAGAAAAACATTATAACGGGTTGGACATCTTACTGGAATTCCTTGAAGACCCAAAAACAGTTCCTGAAGATATCACAAGGTTGCAAGTAAGTTCCTTTAGAAATCCATTACGGGAAATTGCTTGGTTGGTTACAAGAATAACAAGACAGGCATCCACAACAAGAATTTCCCATATAATTATTTATATTTTGTATTTCACAGTTAAGGAAAAATACATTTTCGATTGGGGGAAGCTAATTTCGATTGAAATCTGCTCCCAGTTGTCATGATTCAAAGAATTGAATAAATTTTATATGTCATCCTACTTGATTTTTGCAATTGTGTATTCCTATCCTTTTCCAAAATTTTCTCTTTCCAATAAAATAAACTATGGATTTGACCCAGTAACATTCTGGCATGAGGCACTATGGAGACACAAGGCCTCTCATTGTTTTTATGAAGTTTTTAATGCATTTGTCTTAGTTTTCAAAAATTTACTATTAGGCAAGGATGCTCTGTGGATGTCTGGCCAGGCAACCAAATTTTTGAACAGGAAGGGCACACATGAGTAAGAGGAAAATCACAGTGTCCTTATGGTCTTTGGCTCTAAGGAAAATCTTGCCTTCCTTCCATGCCACATCACAAACAAGATGTTTGTTGCACAAATAACAAGGCAATACAACCACTGGTTGCATTTTTTCCATGACAAGAAAAAAAAACAGTTCATTCCTCTGCCCTAGAAAGTCGGAGACTTCCTGTGCAAAAGCATCAACAAGATTGACGAGTTTGCCACCCATTTCAAGAAATTGAACCTAACGTACGCTGAAAGGATAAAAGGGTTCGACCCTAATGGAATTTTTAGAGAAAATTTACTGGGTGTTGGCTTTAACACCTCTTTTATGCATACACACCTGACCCAATACAAGAAAAGTGTCGACAACAATCCTGCTTCTACTGATTGTGATGCAAAGAGATTGCAAAGCGCCACTGAATTGTATAGAAAACATGGAAAAGTATCCAGTGAGAATAGTACCCAGTCCCCCGCCAACACTCCTAAGAGAGCGACATCATGGAGCATTGCTTCGATGGTCCACCCCAGTAAGAAAGAAACCCATAAATATTCGAATGGAGGAGGAGATAAGAACCCTCCTTGCATAAATATTGATAGTTCTCACAAAATTCCACTGACGAAGAAGAGAAAAAACAATGCAGGGGAGGCGAAGGAACCCCAAATTGAATGTGGAAAACTGCAACTTGATATTGAAGCTGAGCACATATAGAAAATTGGGTCATCCGCGGTGAAAATATTGGACACCGACTTTTTTGACATAGATGAATCCTTCGTAATCCAGAGCGCTATTTTTGACAACCAATCTAAAAGTCTAGTCATTGAAAAGAGAGATGTAACAAATAGGAAAGGCAAATCTCGCACAGAGATTAACTTTAGTGAAATGTCGCCGTCCCAAATCTGCCAATTCCACTAGGGAACCGGTGAAATTCTTCTTGATTCCATTCGAGGAATTGAGACAGAAAATGCCAATATGAAACAACACCTCAACGAATTTGAGCAGGCTTTCCTTGCAACTCTAGAATTTGCCAGTCCTTTGGAAAAAATCATTCCTACTACCACTGTAGCAAAGATGAAAGTATCCTCTACCCTCCTTGAATTCTCTAGAGGTCTTGTAGAGAATAACATTAACAAAATAATGCAGGTAGTTACTAAAGCCTGGGAAACATCACAAAATTAAGCTTCCTTCAGAAAGAAGGCCAATGATTTTCTGGAACAATTGGAGACAAATTTAAAAAATGAACAACTTTTCTGTGATCAGGTACTGGCCCCTTTTTCCAAATATGTCGACAACACATTGGAACTGAAAAGAATACAGGAGAAACTCCCCTCGCCAAAGCTCACCAAAAAATTAAAAGCATGCTGGCAAAATAAAGTTGACAACTTGTAGCTCATTGTCAAGTCATGTAAACAAGTCATATCAGAAAAGTTAGATTTATTCACAAGCCTGCTCCAGCTGGACTTAGCCGGAACTACCAACGAGGTTCAAGATCCTAACTTAATTCTCAAATCCTTGTCAGTCACCAAAGAAGCCTTCAAGGAACAAGTTGATATTTTAAAGGGGTTGTCTTTCGAAATTTTTTACAACATACTTGAACATTGTCTAGATGAGCATGAGCTCTGGGTATTGGACTATGCCTCACACAATGAAGAAATTGAATAGAATTTGCATAGTATTTCAATGGATCTAAGGAAATTAGAAAATGACCTTTATGACATAGAAATCCGGGATGAAACCAACACATCCCCCATGAAAAGCTACATCGAAGAATGGTTCCAAGAGAGAATGGACGACCTCGTCTAAGAAGGGAAACAACCGGTCAACAGGACTACAATTCCCATCGACGACAACAACAAAAATGCATCAACTTCATAGTAAGTTTATACTGCCATCTTGTTTTGTTTATCAATGCAGTTTAAGTCTATATTGTCATCTTCTCTTCTTTATCAATCCACTTATGTCCTCTTTCAATAGAAAACTGTAACCAAACACTCTTAAGTTCCAATTTCTTCTTTTCGGGTCTTCCTCTCTACCGTCGTGCACTTCTTTCAACGTTCCTAATTCTTGTACTTATTTCTTTTTATGGTCCGCGGGAGCCCTAATCCTATTCTATATGACAAACACATTTAAATTTCCAGAAACATGTAACAGACATTATTAATTTTTGATAAATTCCAAAGAAAACTTATTCGACAATGCCCTTATTGTATACTAAATTTTGGGTTTCCAGGAACCTTTCTTGTTTGTTCCAAATAAAACTAATTCGGATATGCTACATTTCTTGTCTCCTATTGTATGATAATTTTTTGGTCTTCAACGATGTTGATGTAATTTCCAGAGATATGTAACATACATTATTTATTTTATAACAAGTTTGTATAGTTCGCGACACCGCTTCTCAATTTGTATATCGCGGAACTCTCGATGTTGTTTGTAGGGCACAAAACAACAGAGACCCATTTTTGAAACCACTAGCCCGAGAACCTGCGATCCAAAACCTGGCGAAGTATGGAATGACCCCTCCCTGCATGCTCTATAAAATGTGTGCAAAGAAAACTAATTCGGCAATGCTATATCTTTTTTGTCCAAGAAAAGCCTTAGTTTTAAAGCAAGCTAATTCGGGAAAGCATTATTACTATTCTATTGTATAATAGACATTAATTTTTTGTAAATTTCTATAGTCTGCAACTCCGCCTGTCATTTTGTATATTGCAGAACTGTCGATGCTATTTGTAGCCCACGAAACATCAGAGACTTAATTTTGAACCCACCAATTTCCAAAAACATGTAACAGACATTATTATTTTTTGATAAATTACAAAGAAAACTGATTCAACAATGCCCTCAATCCAAAAACTAGCAAAGTATGAAATGACCGCTCCTTGCACGCTCTATAAAATGTGTGCAAAGAAAACTAATTCAGCAATGTTATATCTTTTTGTCCAAGAAAAGCCTTAGTTTTAAAGAAAACTAAACTCCACCTATCATTTTGTATATTGTGGAACTATCGATGCTATTTGTAGGCCACGGAACATCAGAGGTCCAATTTTCAACCCACCAGCCCAAGAACCCGTGATCCAAAAACTGGCTAAGTATGAAATGAGGGCTCCCTGCATCCTCTATAAAATATCTTCCCCATACTTTATAAAAGTAGAAATTTCATATGTATAAAACTAAATATCTACTTTATACAAGTACATATTTCGTCTGTATAATTTTTTTATTTGTGATGAATTTCTATAGTCTGCAACTCCACTCCTCGATTTTTGTATCGCAGAGAACATGAGAGGCCCAATTTTTGTATCACAGAACTGTCGGTGCCTTTTGTATATCGCCAGCCCGACAACCCGCGATCCATTACAAAAGTACATATTTCCTATGTATAAAAGTATTTCAATGTATTTCAACTTTCTAGCCACGTTTCTGTACTAGGTCACATTTACTCCCATCCCAACCTGGCAGGGACTCCGCTACCATGCAACCTTGTTATACGAGGAAGAACAACGTTTTATAGTTTAATTTTTTATTAATTAAATTATTTATTATATATATATATATATATATATAATTAAGTTATGATTTTTTAATTTTAAAATAATTAAATTTATCATATCAAATATTAAAATTCAAAAAAAAAAATTGAAAAAATGACAAACAATTATACTCAGTTAATAAAAATATTTAAGAATATAAAAACTTGTTATTTAAAATAAATATGATAATTAAAAAAAAAGCATAGAGTTTTAAGCATAAAGTATGAACAAAACTTAAACACCAAACAAATGGCCCATAAATACTTACTTTAAAAACCTTGTTATTGATATAACATGTTTTATGTTTCTAAAAAATCTCATTTGCAAAAGTTCAATGTTCATGGAAAAAACCTACTCATTTTGTTCATTAGTGCTTTGCCTGGAACTTTTTTAGGATATTTACGTTACACATCTCACATGCAACAACAGAGAAAGAACAAAGGAAAACACATCTCATAGCATCCAGGAATGAAATGGGGATAATCATATTTTGAATGCTTAGTCAAATGGAGAAATGAGTTTACAATTCTCAAGAAGCTCCTCACGTGCTTCTACATTTAAAAAAGAGGTTCTCAAGTGTTTCGAGGCATATGGAAATTCAAATGCTTGAGAAACCTCCACCCAGGAGAATGTAAGTGCAAGGTGTGTTGTCACATCCCAATAATATCCACCTTAACAACAATTTCCTGATACCTTTCCCAACGAATCAAACATCACCTTCCTACAAGCCAAGAGAAGTCAAATACAACCACAACTTCTCTAAAAATATTTTTTGTATGAATATGTCTGCATAGTTTTCTCTAGTATGGATCACTCCACCTCCACCGAATGAGCATAACCACAAACTAAATCACTGCAACCCCTGTAGGTGATACTCATGCTTCTTAGTTATCGAAGCACCAATTTCCATGATCTTAACCTGGTTTTTCCATGTGTCCACAAACAATACCAACTGCATGTGAAATATTTGAACACTACATTGCAATCATCAACCTTTCTACTACATTTGCATAATACACACGAGACACATAATCATCTCTTCCTTACTACTAGGAAATAAACTTGAAGAAATCTTACAATGGAAAGCTAAAGGGATATTTACCAGTTTCATAATGTTCATAATAAATTGGATCAATATATTCTCCATAGACTTGTGAAAACCACAAATTACCATGTTTCCCATCTTTGTATACTTCTATGCCCAAGATTTGTTTTTTTGTTCCTATATTCTTCATAAAAAGTCCTAGTGAACTAATATTTTCACCTTCTTATCTCAACCATACTTTTATTTCAACAAACATATCATCAAAATAACAACAAGATAATGAATATGATATAAACACAATGATCATACTCACTTCTTAAGAAACTTTGTCTCATCATAAGTGAATCAAACATCTTGTACCACTTCCTGGTTAACTTAGGCCATAAATGATTCCCTGAGTTTGCAAACAAAACTCCCTTTGCGATCTTGAACAACTTTTAATGGTAAATATATCTGCTACCGATGATTTGTTGATAGTAGGATCCCACAATTTGCATCCTTTAACTTCATCACCATAACCAAAGAATATATAAAACTTTGTTACCTTGACCAATTCAGGTCAAGCCAGCCAAGTGAGCCTTCACCTCTCACCTCCAGGATAATTGCAATGCTTCATTACAATATGTAATACATTGGATCCAAAACTACGAGTAACCATAAAAATCCATTTTCCTGAAACCACGACTCTTGAGCTAACTTTCCCCCCTTTTCCATGACAAAATATGGAAAAAATTCTCTCAAAGTTAGGGTATCTTGGAATACTGCAAGCTTTGCCCTATCACCTAGGTCTATGTCTAGACTTTATCAGGGAAATTTCAAACCCGAGGTACACATTCATACTAGGTATTACAATCATATTCATATTTACATTAAAGTAAATCCACCTTGAACTTTGCATTCAAAACATTTTCCCTACCATCTCACTGGGAAACCAAGTTCTCTTCCTTACACCAAAGCTCCCAACTATGAAAAATTTCCACCTTTCACTATGTGAGATTGACCACGACATCATCACCATATCCTTTTATACTATTGTTACATCTAGTGTCGCCCGAGATATTACCATGCCCCTCAGATCCATATAGAATACATGCCTACCTAGATGTGTGTCTCCTAAAGTGGAAAGCACCTAGAATACACCATCTCCAACCTCAAACACTGAGACATCAAAAGTCCCGCCATGCTTCTGTTGCACCACTATGATGCTTGTGCCAACGTTAATATGAGAGAATAAATAGGTTGTTCTGTGCGTATAAATTCTTCAGATGAATACAATAAAACAACACTCCATCACTCTGCGAAGAGTCACTCTGTACAGGGCATAGATTTGTTACTCCAAAAGCAAAGCTCAAACTAACATCAAATCCAAGGGTAGAAAAAATCCCCTCGATTTCTCCTCTATGTAGTGGCTCTTAATGCATTCTTCCACCAAATTCCGCGCCATGATCTTCTCCTCCTCGATCATGGAAAAATCGAGCACCAAGAAAGGAATACTCAACGCGTTAGTGTACAAAATCAGAGCGTCCACCTCCGAATAGAACTTTACCACTTTCTTTTTCTCTACAACCTCACACCCCCTATACCGATCTCCTTGCACTTGTCTCTCTTTGGATCACGAAATTCTTTATCTAATATCACTTGTTGTAGTCGGCCTACTAGATGATTGTTGCATAGTTATAGAGACATCGACTATGATAATGGATGATGACATATTGTAGTAACAGTGTGTTACTAGCTGATTATTGCATAATCATTTGTATGGTTATGGATGATGGCATTGTAGTAGCTATGTGCTACTAGTTGATTATTGCATAATCATACGGATCCTAACTATTGTTGAGGGCATATTGTAGTAGTTGTGTGCTACTGGTTGATTGTTGCATAGTCATGGAGGTGGAAGACAATGATTATGGATGCAAGCATATTGTAGTTGTTGTGTGCCACTAGTTAATTGCAACATAATCATAGAGATTGTTGTATTGCATGGTGGTAGCTTGTGTAGCTATCATTTGATTGCAGGTGAGAGACATTGTGTCTTTGGATAGTATTTGTATCCTTCTTGGAGTGGTTTTTCACCACTGGATAACAATTATTTACTACTATGGATCGACACAGTCATGTTCCACTAGATGGAATTATAATAGTTGTGCGCTATTCGATGATTGCCACAGAGACTACCAATTCACATTGGGAGTAGTTGAATACTACTTGATTGCAAATACTATGATAGCCAATTCGAGTTACTGATGGCATTGTGACAGTTGTGTGCTACCAACTAATTGTAGATTTGTTAGTGGACTACTAGATGAAGACATCGTGAAATATGCCTCCCTAGCTAAGAGGGAGTGTTGATGTTTTCGTAGTTGCGGGAGGATATTTACCTCCTAGAAGACCTTTATTAGATGCAAAGAAGATTCTGAAAGCAAGACATCCATTGGACAAATGTTGAAATACCCTAGAAGCGATGTCATCCCAGAATAATAAAGTATAATGAAAAGACACCTTCCAAGAAAAGAAGTCATCCCAGCTAGAAGGATAGGAAGACTATAAATAAGGAGACGCATTAGCTCATTTGTTCACTCGCTCATACTCTCTCAACTACACAGAAGCAAGGCGCAAGTTTGTATAAGGTGACACAACTGCTTCAGTGACTTAGTTTCTTCTTGTTCAGTCTTTTGGTATCTCTCTCTTGTGCACTACTCCTTGAGGAGGTGAACTACCTTCGTATGGTGTTTTTGTTGCAGTTGTGGTGGTATTTTTGGTTGAGCTAGCCTTTGTGCTAGGGTTTATTTTATTAGACTTGCCTTTTTTCCCCATTTGGGGTTTTCCCTGGATAAATATCTTGTGTTCTTTTTGTCTCTTGTTTATGTTTCTACTGCTAAGTACATGATATATATATGTTAATGGTAATTAAGTAAAATAACACAAGTAACATTAATTCTCTGTAAATAAGGAAAATCTAATAGGTATGCACAATGTAGTGATGTTTCATTTGATGGATTTCAACATCTATTCTTTCTGGCATTTTCTAATATGTATTCTTCATATTATTCCTATGTTATGTTTATTATTTTAGGCAATTGGGGGAAAAGACCGATATAGTTTAAAAAATGTATACTTTTTCTTTTGTCTCCTTTAACCTCATTTCCCTTAACTTTAACTTTTTGTAGTTGCTATGGCTTGTTCCTAAAAAAAACCCAGTAATCACATGAAATACATATGATGAATTAAATAATATTACAATCCATTTCCTTGTTGTATTGGAAGATTGGGTGTTAGAGTCATAATTGTTAAAGAAATCCCATTATGCATCATATAGAGTCTTGCATATTTTAGGAAAAGCAATTTATGAACATTACCCGAGAGTTACTACACATATTGATCCAAAAAGTCAAGCTAAGTAGCAAGACATAAAACGATTTAATTTCACATGAGTTCTTAAATATTTACTACAACAAAAATAATCTATAGGCTAAATGTTCTACTAAATGACAATTTTTTCCAGCGACATTTGTCTGAAATCCGACAAGAAATTGTTAGAATCGTAGATTTAAGTGATTATTTATGTATAATACGAGTGTCCTGGGGGTTTTTCATCATGTTGAATCCATTTCTACATTCAAAAATGGATTTTGAACAACAAAAAATAATGATTTGTGTAAATTTATATTGCCTAATTCTGGCGAAAAAAAACCATTTCATAGAACAACTAGACAACGCCTAAAAATAAAGCGAACCACTCCAAGGAAAATGTCAACCAACACAGGTTCGTTGATAATACTATTGGAACTTTGAACATCTATTACTCAAGAAGCTTCAACAATGGTTTGAATTCAATTTATTTTTCCTAAAATTTACACATCACAAAGGAGTTGCAAACACAGATTGGTCTCCCCGTTCATTTATNCAGGTTCGTTGATAATACTATTGGAACTTTGAACATCTATTACTCAAGAAGCTTCAACAATGGTTTGAATTCAATTTATTTTTCCTAAAATTTACACATCACAAAGGAGTTGCAAACACAGATTGGTCTCCCCGTTCATTTATTCCATGGAAACATGTATAATTACAATGTAAACTCCTCTTGTTATATCATGAATGAATAACCGATCATAAACCCTATTACTCCATCGTATAAATATTTCCCTTTGCTAACTAATATTAAAACTCCATTATTACAAAGTCTCCATACAAAATTGACAACTTAAACAAAGAATTTGCACAAACTTTCTTTTAACAAATAACCTATGCCTATACACTAACCACATTTAATTAAAACTCCATTATTACAAATTCTCCATACAAAGAAAGTTGACAACTTAGACAAAGAATTTGCACAAACTTTCTTTTAACAAATAACCTAGCCCATACACTAACCACAACCACATAGGTAGTTGGTGGTCGTGAATTGTTATAAGAGTTTAGAATTTGGTTCATTTTAAAATACTAAAATTTTGGACAACAAAGTTTGAAGTGTTATAGTTTATAAGAATAACAAAGTTTTATATTTTAATTTTTATCAATTATATTAGTTAGAAAATTTAGTTTTTTAAAATACTAAAATTTTGGACAACAAAGTTTGAAGTGTTATAGTTTATGAGAATAACAAAGTTTTATATTTTAATTTTTATCAATTATATTAGTCAGAAAATTTAGTTTTAAGTGTTATAGTTTAATTTTAATGTTATTTTAATTTTTATCAATTATATTAGTCAGAAAATTTAGTTTTAAGTGTTATAGTTTAATTTTAATGTTAGTTTTTTAATGAGAATAACAAAGTTAATATTTTGATTTTTATCCATTATATTATTCACAAAATTTAGTTAAAACATAATTTAAAATTTGGTTTGTTTTAAAATGTTAAAGTTTTTTACAACAAAGTTTGAAGTTTTATGGTTTAATTTTAATATTAGCTATTATACGAAAATAATAAAGTTGTATAGTTTAATTTTTTATCATTTATGTTATTTATCGAGTGTGAAGAAAATTTAATTAAAAGATATTTTTTTTCTATTTTTTTATTTATTTTAATTTATGATTTTGAAATTTTAAAATAATTAAATTTATTTTATTCAATATTATGATTTAAAAAAAAATATTTAAAATACTAAGGAACAATTTTAATAAATTAATAAAGATATTTAAAATATCAAGTATTATCATTCAAGATACATATAAAAATGAAAAAAAATATTGACAAAGATATTTAAAAATATCGAGTATTATCATTCAAGATAAATATAAAAATGAAAAAAAAACATTAACAAAGATATTTAAAAATATCGAGTATTATTATTCAAGATAAATATAAAAATGAAAAAAAAACATTGACAAAGATATTTAAAAATAGCCGGTTCGACCCGCGACTTGGGGTTCGCTGCGGCTTTCGTTGACATGAGTTGGTTTCATTATGATGTTCTGATCGATTGAATTGTGTGCGTGCAGGTAATCATGGTTAGAGGACGCCGCGTAGGCAGATGACGGGGTGCTAGGGGAGGAGGCGAGACGCCTCCAACAGCATCCACGCCTGAGGGGTC
>SNQJ01S0099570.1:0-26243 GCA_010110895.2 Picea sitchensis
CATACCCTCGACTCCTATTTATACTAAAAAGAAGCATCTAGAGGAAGATCCTTCTAGAAGTGGAAGCTTCTATTAGGTCTTTTTACATCCGCCTTATTCTATTTTATTGAAAGGTCTTATTAATATTGACCTTTATTACATCCAAATACATTGATCTACCTATGTGCAGGTTAGGACCTTAACAAAGGATCTAGAAAGCTATGCAGATATTATGTCCCTTGCAGAGTAAGGTTTTTGAGGCTATGTGCTTGTAACCAATTGATTGAAGACAATAAAGAAGAAGAGTTGGTGGACGTAGCCCCAGGGTGGGGGTGAACCACGTAAACAATGTGTTATGTGCTTTGTGCTTTATCTTGATGTGTTCATGTGTTATATGCTAAGTGCTCTGATATATTTAAGATATATCTACTTATGCTTAGTGCCACTGATAGGTAAAATGACAGATCTGATATACATGAATATGCTCAGAGATTGATCTACCAAATTTGACCTATTTACTTATGATAAGTGCTTAAATACATTAGATCAGTGTTAATGCTGCGAAGTTTTGTCTTATAAGCGAAGTGGTTATTGACTGTATATTGAGGAACTAACAGTGCTAAGTGTTTTATTAAGTAGTAAAATCACAGATATGTGTCCCAGCTAAGGTTGCATACACCTAAGTCTTGCAACCACCCCTGCCTCTACCTCAAGTGAGACTTCATCTACTTCGCAGGTGTTTCTGAAAGGGTCGGTAGTTAGGGCGTTGTTGGTGCATTTTTGTAGCGTTGAACCCTAGGTCTACCCCTATGCCAAAAACTACTATGAGGAAGTCAAAGTCATCGAAGGTGAGAACAATCTACATCTTGGTCATGGTGGCCTTCGATTTATTTCAGGAGGAAGGTTTTGGAGGAGAACCTTTCCTCTTTTTCAGGGTATCAACCTCGTCTCCTTGCTTCTATTCGAATTCTTTGTCATTCAAATCTTCTCCATCACCTCCTTACTCTGGTGATATGGAAGCAGTATTCACAGATGTGTTGTCTATCTCTTGGACCTCCTTGGTCTTCTTTGTTCTGCTAGGTCCAGGTGTATCCTACACAGTTTCTGGGCTGTCGATGTCAGATATCTCTTTAGGGTTTGCTAGAATAAGGATATCTGTCGACCAGTAGTTAGAGATCTCCTCCAAGTCCTCCTCTATCAGCTTATAGTAGGATTGGAGTTGTTTCTTGTGTTTGTCAGTGCATGCTGTGATGTAAATAAAATGTCGGTCCGCGTTGAGCTTCATCAAAGGCCGGAACTGGTGTAGGGTGTTTGGGGTCATGCAAGGCTCTGACTGTATGGCTATCTTCAGCTGATTGTAGTAGGTATGAAAAAAAACATTTGACTGCCAATGTTTATTCATGTCACTTGAGTACCACAGTGTACTGAACTTCACGACTAGTTGTTCAAAGGGCTCGATGTCTGGGAAGGTCGCACCTTACGGCATCTCCCAGGAAATGAAAGCTATAAGGATCAAGAGCCAACTGAAATGAAATTCATATCCTTGATCATGTTCTTCTCTGTATTCAAGTTCCAACTGGTTCACCAGGTACTTCACCCATTTCATTTGAAGGCCTTCCACGCACTTCCCTGCGAGGTTGACTACAAAACCAGTGACTTGGGTAGGCTGTTTATTTCATACTAACTTTCCTGTGATCAACTGACAGGAAAGGGGCACTATGCCACTCTCGATAGAAGCTACCTTGCAGACTCGCACTCCCTTATCGACATTGCCATAAGGGTCCTTGATCCTCTGTGCTAGAGTGTGATCCATGTCTTTTCCAAGGTAAAAATCTTTTGGATCAGGTCCTTGCATACTCAAGCCCGTGATCTGATTGATCAGTGTTGGATCAACTGTTATACGACAGTTTATCCATAAATAGTCTCCATGGTAACAAGACATATGCAGCTTGACACATGCATTCACCTCCTAGTGTCTTCTGAATTCGGGAATCTTCATGACGTTCAGCAGGGTGGACTGCACAGGTTCATAGTCCACGATTGGGGGATTATATTCGAATTTTTCCCCTTAGTTTTGGTCAGGTACTTATGTGGAGCAAGCATGTTATATACTTTGTGATCTCTGAGGTTGAAGTCACTAAACTTCAACATTGCAATCTTATCTTGGTTTGATCGAATTGCACGTATCCCCTTAGGGAGGTACACTGTAACCAAGGTGTATTCGAAATCTTTGGGCACACTATCTCGATTTACTGTGCCCCTCAAAGGTCATCCCTGTGCTAGATCATCCCTATGCTTGGGTCACTTTTTATCTGATAGTTGGGATGGTTCATCTCCATGAGGAGTGGATGAAGAGGTTGGCATTCCTCTCATCGATGATGATTGTAAACTTGTAGACATCGACATGACTCTTTTAGTCATGAGGTCAATCAGAACTTCTTTAATATCTTTCTCTACAGCGCTCAAATCCTCTGACATACACACTCGGAGTTAATGATCTCGGGTTCAGAAGGAAAATTAGACACAGTAATGGGATAGAGAGCAAGAGAACGATGAACACTGTGTAAAATCAACAAGCCTATGAGCTCAAATTCACAATTGGAAAAAAAAATCTCGGTGCGTGGCGCGATGGGATAAATAGGTAATTCAGAAATGGTTCGCTTGCAACGGATATGAAGCCTTTATTAACTCCATTCTATCCATTATGGTATGGTCCCAACAGTCGGATGGCAAGTTTTCTGTCTATAAATGTCTTTCTATCCATTCAGAGTGTTGGTCTAACGGTTATAATTTCCTGAACGACTATATTGCTTTGCCATGGCAAATTGCCATGTGTCACTGTTCTGATAACCCGATGAAGCTCCAATTTTGAAAATTTTCCTTCTGTGAGGTTCCCTCTGGAACCTTCTACAACTTAGCTCTCTTCTTACTTAGCTTTCTAGCCTTCTTCCTAGTGATATTCGTCTCAGCAGCCCTTTTTCCATTCTGATTTGTATCTTATTTTGGCATAGTTACTTCACGTTGTTGAGATTCTTTCCTAAGATTCAAGGGTGATCCTTCTTCTTTATCTGGAATAGGTACTTCAATCTCCTTTGGATCTTCTAGTGTTCTTTCAACTTCGACATCCAGATCTCTAGTGTTAAATATCTTCGATCTGTTCTTTTGTTCTTCAATCAAATGTTCGATCCTTCTAGTCATGATTTCTTTTAACTCTTACTTCTTCTGCTCTAAAACTTCTTCTTATTCTTGCCTTTTTTCCTAATCTTTGTCAATCCAAGGTTTTCCTAGTAACATGGTAAATGGTGCATTGTCTTCAATAAATTTAATAATCTCAAAATATTCTTCTGTCGAAGCTCTATTGACAGTCATAGGTATCCAGGTGAACTTTCCACATAATTTTATCAGCTTTCCTTTGAATAGTCCTATTCCTCCTAATGAAGGAATCATAACAGCCCTCCCTATAGCTTCCCAAGTTCTCTCTTTCATGATATTCACCTGTGTTTCCTCATCTAGAACACAATCAATGTTGAAGTATCATATTCTTTCTTCAAGGCATTCATTTTCTTTGAAGATCTCTAATAATCTGACATGTCTGTGGTCATTCAGGGTTTCTTTCATATGTAGCAATACTTTCTCTTATTCTTTCTTAGATTTTGTCATAATCTTAGTTTATGGATCTTCCTTAGGGTTTTCTTGTCTCATCTTCATTTCGTCAAGCTTAGCAATCATTCTAGGGAAACCCAATACTTCATGGTTCATAGCTTTGAAACAAAGACAACTAGGTCTTCCCCGAGGACATTCATTGGAAATATGTCTCGGTTTTCTACAACTGTAACAGTGGGTTAATCCATTATATCTTTTAAATGATCCCCAGCCTTTCCTGTACTGTGAGCTAGGATTATGGTAGCTAACCTGAAAACTTTTCTTTCTAGGGTCCTGCATACACCTATTAGTCCAAACATTCTTTCTATGCATGGGTATAACACATTTTTCACTATTCTTATCAGATCTACTCATATAAAATCTTCTTTCATCTATTAATACCCTAGTTTTCAAGCTAGGATAGAATCTATCAAACATACCTAGATCTATATTGTTGAAAAAAAAAATTCCACTTATCTTACTTTTCATATCTAGAACTTTTTCAATATTCTTACCTTTATCAGAGCACAGAGCTTTCAGATCTTGCCTCTTTTCTTCAGATCAGACTTCTTTTCCTTAGCAAAGAGCTTGCAGATCTTACCTCTTTTAATAAAAAAATCTCACTTTTACCTTTCTTAGAGCACAAAGATTTCAAATCTTACCTCTTTTCTTCAGATCAGACTTATTTTCCTTAGCACAGAGCTTGTCAAACTAAGTAGAGGACTACACACTAGAGAAAAAAATCTACACACGGAGCTTTCACAATGTTAGGTCAGATATTTGCACAAAGATTCATCTTTCTCAGTTCCCAACAATCACAATTTCAGGTCCTCGCAATGGAACCATTTGTTGGCACAGGGGTAGACCCAGGCTTCAACTCTACAACAATGCACCAACAAAACCCTAACTACTGGCCCTTTCGGCAACACCTACGAAGTAGATGAAATCTCACCTGAGGTAGAGGTGGGGGTGGTTGCAGGACTCGGGTGTCTCCAACCTTAGCTGGGACACATATATGTGATTATAATACTTAATAGAGTGCTTAGACCCGTTAGTTCATCATTGTTTAACCAATATCTACTCCGCAGAGAAAATAGAGCATCGCAACATTCACCCTGATCTAATGTATTAAAGCACTTAGCATATATACATGGATCAGATATAGCAGATTCGAGCACTAAGCACATTCACCTATATCAGATCTAACATCCAGATTCATCATAAGCAAAAAGTATAACAAATCTATCTATCTATCTAGATAAGGCACTTACCAAATAACACATCAAAACATCGCACAGAGTAGAATGACACAGTATTTACATGGTTCACCCCCACCCTAGAGCTACGTCCACCAACTCTTCTTCTTTATTATCTTCAATCAGTCATCTACATGCACAGAGCCACAAAAACCTTACTCCACATAAGACAGAAGATCTGTGTAGCTCGCTAGATCCTTCTTCCTTGCAATAAAACACAAATCCCTTCATAGTCTATTACAACCACTTGCACTTAGCTCTGCAAGCCTCTCACAGTATGCAAAAAGAATCTACAAACCATACTTACACTTTGCACTTATCTTATCGACCCTTCATCACATAGATCCTCTTTCTTACATTACTTAGACATCTATTTATACTTTACAATATAGGCCTAAACATGGGAAAACCCATGGGCCGACATCCCATTCCTGTTACATATTCCCAAATCCCAAAAAGGACCCAAAAAGGGGCCAAGATCCTGCAATCTCCACTTTGTCTTGCACTCCATATTCGACAGGTTGTCGAAGTCCCAAAATAGGTCAACATGACCAAGAATCTCCCAAAAATTGGTCAAGGGCCAACAAGGGTACGTGTCAACGGATCATGAGATCTAGAGGAAGGAAAAGGTGAAAGGTTGAAACATATGAAGCTCGAATAGCCGAAGATCCAAGAACCATTGATCTACATGGGGAAATTTTTCAATAGATCGTGAGCTATAGTTAAAGTGTAGTGGGGTTTCAGTTGAGATATGAGATTGTCGAATCCCGAAGGTCTGAAGTAAATCTTAACCGCTAGATCTAGAGGAGATGTGGCGTGATTCCATGAATTCTGGGTAAAGTCCCGAAGTGATTCAGAGCCGTGATATTTAAGAGAAATGTTTCATAAATCCATGTACTCTGGGTAAAGACCCAAAGTAATCCTTGAACGTTATATTAAGTGGACACACGTTAGTGGATTATAGCCTTCGGATAAAAGGCATTGGGAAGAAGAGTGAATTTTAAGATTTGAGATCTCAGAAGTCTGAAGACCTGAAGGAGATCTTGGTCGTCGATCAAGAAGGGGGTCACATGAATGTTGATCTCAGTTGAAAGGTTAAACACTTGAAGCGTAAGTAGGACCGTTGATTGATCAGGATAGGTGTCTACAGATTGTCAGCTCCGGGAGGTTCAACTACGAAAGAAAGTAGGGTTTGAGATTTAAAAACCCTGAACTCCAGACTCATGAAGAGATCTTGATCGTTGATCGAGAAGGGGAAGATCTAGTCCATAGACTTGAAAAGTGCAGATCTAAATCGTCACTTCAGATAGTATCTTCAAGATCGCAAGATCGATGATCCCGTAGAATTTCAAGGGTAGGAGTTGCATGGACTTTAAAATGTTGAGGGCGGTCCGTAATCGCGTGATCACGTGAAGTCGTCACCCAAGGTCATATCAAGAGTGGGATTATGAGATAAAGGATTTAACGCCCAATACGCTGAGATTTTGTAAGAGAGTGAAAGAGAAGGTTGTTGGTGCTATCAGACCTGCACCGAGAAGCCGAAAGGGCATGTGTTTAGTCACAAAATGAGACCATCAAGGTTTCAGAGAGACAGTCGAATCAAGAATTGGAGATCCTTGATTGGGAAATCATGTAGCCCTATGGGGAAGTAGGGGGGATGCATCAATAGAATGTGCCCTTAGTCGCACTACTTGAGTACCTAGGTACTAGAGAGTATCTTCCTGAGTGTTATTCTCGGTGGCACTATAACAATCAGGCGGCCTATCAGTTTATCTATGGAGGGCTTCAGGAGATCTAGGCCAATCCGTATACAGGTGTTGTCTAATGAACTACCACTCAAAGGGGTACCAACAGGGGTTACAAGGGTGTCCAATAGATGTGTGCTTAATTACCACTTGTATTTATTGCATGTATGAATCCTCGACTGTAGGTTTATGCACGTAAGAACAAATATATGTAGCTTAAAGATGTCGGAATACATCTCTTCCCTGAAGAAAAAAAATAACCCACAATTTTCTACCGAGGAAAGTGCTCTGATACCACTTGTAATATTCCAGATATAAAATAGTATGAAGAATAGAAATAATTATCTAGAAATGGCGGATGAACAACAATATAACTAGAACAACACCACAATAATACCAAAATGATACAAGAATAACACCAGAAAGAGCACTTTGATTATTGAGAGAAATTTTCACTTGCCTCTTCGAGGGGGAAACCTCCAGTAGAGTAGAGCTCTATTAGAATAATATCCTGGACAAAACTTCTCATACCCTCAACTCATATTTATACTAAATATGTCTATCAAAAGAACAATCTCGACGAAGATCCTTCTAGAAGCGGAAGCTTCTATTAGGTCTTCTTACATTGGACTTATTCCTCCTTATTGCTAGGCCTTATTAATATTGAACTTTATTACATGAAAATATATTATTCTACCTATGTAAGGGGTTAGGTCCTTAACAATTCTATAGTGTTCAGCACTATATTTTGCATGAGTATGAATAAAGATCCAAAGAGAAAAAACTTTGTGGAAGTATACGAGGAGGGTGTGAACCACAGTATATCTATGTCATGTGTATGAATGGTTGCATTGATTATGTTTATCTTTGAGTTAATGAGCTATATGATAAATATGATAAAATAATAGATGGAATAATACTATGCAAAACTGAATAAATCTATGTCATTGGTTATATGATGTGTCACTGGCAGATTTAGGATCAGGATAATAAAATGGAATTTGAGTGCTAGGAGTTGAGTAGATCTAATGCCTCTGAGAGATATAGACATCCCATCCCATGGTTGTAGAACCTCAGTCTTGCGGCCACCCATTGAAGCCATCTCGGGTGAGACTGTGCATTGCACTTTGTACAGTGTGTTTCCTTTTGCTATCCAGAAGGGTCGATGGTCGAAGGGTTGTTGGTAATCCTATAGTTAGAACCTAGGTTAGCCTATAAGTAGATAATAGAGGAATTAATTAAATGGAATGTTTCAATAATAAACTTGTAAATTTGTTGAACTTACATAGAATAGATATAGCTAGCAAATGATATACACAATTTGCAAAGAAAATATGAGAAAAGAGAAGGAGAGAAAGAATGGAAGAATTATCATTAACCAAATAAATGAATGATAATTTACACATGATATACTCTATATAACTCAAATAATGTGCACTGGATAAAAATCCAATAAACCATAGTGGTGTTCTAGAGTGATTTGGACACACACCAACAGTTACGGGAGTAAACTGCCACTTAGTCTAGTCTCTCAGGTAGTTATGGAAGTGAAATTCCACCTATTCTTAGTTAACTAGTCTCTCAGTCTTTAGTTAACTAACTAAAACAGAGTGAAGTGAGGAGGATATCAGGGAATCATGATTAATGTGCTAGTCTAATGATAATGCCAAGGACAATGCACATTAGTTGGTAATGATCCCAATGATGCATGGTGATGATCCCAATGTGGCATCTAGACTCCACTCAACTGATCAAATAGAAGTGTGAACTAAAATTAATATTCTCCCTAAACTATAGGAGACTGAATAATGACTAATAAACATAGGTAAAACCTTAGGAAAAACAAATCCTAAGTCTGTGTGAAGTATCTCCAACACCCCCTCTAAACATCACTATGGTGAAAATAAAGAATTGGGTCCTGAAAAGGAAACCATGTTAGGTACCCAAATACAAAAAATACATTGAAATAAATGAGGAAAGAGGGAAAACATCATGGGAAACCACACCCCCCCCCTTAAAAGTACAATGTATGTAAAAAAAAGAACTGACAGTTTGTAGGAAACTATGTCCTTCACTCCAATATGACTGCGTAGATAATGGAACTTATGCTCAATGAAGGTCTTGGTGAAGTTGTTTACAGTCTGTTCTGCTGAAGGACAAAAATGTAGGTCGATGATCCCATCATGTACTAAGTCTCATACGTAGTGAATGTGGATCTCAATTTGCTTCGTCTACTGCCTATGAACTGGATCTCTACAAAAATTCAGAGTGCTCCAGTTGTCACACCAGATGATGATCGGTCAATCAAAGTAAATACCCAACTCAATGAGAAAATGTTGTAGCCACATAGCCTGAATGGTTATGTTAGATACCCCTCTGTACTCCACCTCAGCTAAAGATATAGAAATAGCAACCTGCTTCTTACTCGACCAATATATAGGCCCAGAACCAAGATTGAGTGAGTAACCAGATGTGGACTTATGATTAATGCTATTGCCAACCTATTCAGAATCAATGAATGCAATGAGGTACAATTTAGAGTCTATTTCATAGTGAATCACAAAGGTGATGTTTCCCTATACGTATCGAAGGATATGCTTTGCATCCTTCCAATGTATCTCATGTAGCTCCTTCATGAACCTTGAGACTACTCCAACTGCATAGGAGAGGTCTGGTCTAGAGTGTGTGAGATACAACAAGATCCCCACTAGTTGTCTGTACAGTTTTTTGTCAACTAGTGGAGTGTCCCCTCCATCCTCAAGTTTGACTCTTGATAGGAAAGGAGTCGTAGAAGACTTGCAGATTGTCATGTAAAATCTACCAAGGAGATCTCTTGTATACTTGGCATGAGATATTTTGATGCATGATCCATCCTGGATGATCTCGAGTCCAAGAAATAAATGTAGCGGACCCATGTCCATCATCAAGAACCTATCATGCAGAATCCTCTTGATTGTAGCAATCGTTGAAGTTGAGCAACCGGTGTGTTAGCACATGTAATTGTAGGGGTAAAAAAGAATCACTTTGGTTTTGTTTTTGAGTCACACCTTTGATCCTTACATCATTACCTTGACATGTTACACCTTCAAGTTGAAAACAATGTTCTCTTTGTTACCATCCATTGTCTTAAATGGAAAGTCAAAGACAATTTTATGTGTTGCCAACTCACTAGGAGAGTTCAAAGCGTACTCATAAGTACCTCACGGAGTCAATTTTTATCATTGCGGTTAAATAATCACGATAAAGAAGATTTCATTGTTTTCATCACCATCTTTAACTGAATTTTCATGGATTATTTCATAAATCTCATAACAGTTTCCTCGAAGTGTGCAATTCATGTTTGAATCAGGTGATGTGAACTATTACTCTAGCATTGCGAATTGGTAGACAGGCACTGCAAACTGGCTAAAAGAGAAGGGTTTGATATCTTGCATACATCCCTATTCAAATCCATAGCCATCTTCATCAAACTCAGGTCTACCAGGTACTCCATGAGGTCTATCGTGCTATTTGAAGGTTGAGAGGAGGGCCTTTACTGATATATTTGTCGGCGCTACGAAATGTCACTGCCTTGCTATAATTTTTCAAAATTCACTTAAAATATTCTATGAACTATGCCTACTAAACCAGACCACCTTATGACCTCATTCATTTTTCCTCCTGCTCAAAATTTACTTTCTCTCATCATTTCCACCTAGCTCTGTGAACTGGCTCACAGAGCGTTGCAAATAAGGCATTGTGAACCCTTTGTTCCAACATTGTTAAAACCCCGTCCTCTACATTTTTCTAAAAATGAAAAATTAACATATTTATTATACCCTTATCCATTTTGTACTGTGCAATTGATCATCTATGGGAGCAGACTTAAAATTGCAGGTGTGGTGATGTTGTTATAAAAATTTTGATGCTGATAAAAACCTATTTTGAAAAGACTTACCTTTGTCTCGCCTCATTATAATTTTCAGTGGTTTTTCTTTATCCTTTCTATTTGAAGAATTCCTTGTCACATTTATGGATGTATATAAACTGAGGAGTATAGAATTTTTATACAAGATTAGCCTATTGGAAAATTCTTGTCATCAAACCCTAATATTCTATATTCCATGTTTCACATATAACAATCATTAAATATTACAATAAGGTTTTATTCAAGCACCAATCATGGATAATCAACAGCATGGGAAGACTCATAAGGGAGGTGAAAATGTAAGGACAAATCCCTATGACATTCAACTACTTGATTTTGAACCTTTGATCAAAGAAGCCTTTCAGAGAGTAGGTTGCATCATTTTTTGTCAAAAGATGCAGAGGGGGCATCCAGAGCTGGCCAAGAGAAACCTGGACATGCTGACCAAGGTTTCCAACTAGGAGAAGTTCCAGGATTAAAAAATTAAGATGTTTAACCTCCATAATCAACATCATTTTCGTCAAATTAGTGTTTCATACATTTTACACATTTTGGTTATTGCTATGCTTTGCAAACCATGATTATCTGATTAGGTGATTTCTTTTAATCAATATTATTAAGATTATAAATTTTACAACATTTTGGGACACTTGAGATAGCTTTGGTAGGTGCTAAACATTGGCAAAGTGAAACAGACTGCTATAGGAAATTTCACAGCACCGGCACTGCGAACTGATAATTTATGAAAATTTGTAAGAAATGAGCACACAACAGACGATTGTTTTGCTTGTAACTTTTCAATTCCCATATAGGTTCCTCTGAAATTTGGTGTGGAGGACAAACATGTTGTTTTTTACTTTTTGGAAAAATTGAATCCCAACCTAGCTTGTATTTTGGGAGAAAAGACAAAATTATCACCTACAGAAAAGTTCCCAGCGCATGTTGTCATAGGAGTTGCAAACTCTAACAGACTAACAAATTCGAGCCATGGGAAGGATTCCAGTTGTAAGGGAAGATTTGAATGGTCTCCTAGGAGTTATTTGTACATGAGGGACATGTGTTCCATCTCCATATCAAGAAGCATGACATGTTTCAAAAGGAATTTATCACAATAGACAAGAACCCTAAAAATAGGAATTTGTTAGGTTTTTGTTGGAATCTTTTGTAACAAGACTCCTAAATGGAGGAGGATCCTATGTATCTCCTTGGTTTCAACCTCCTTAGGGTGTATAAATATCATTCACTATATATGAAAGTTGATTTTCATAAGGAAATGGTTGGATTCATGATCCAAGAGAGGGGTTTTTTTCAAGAAGAAATATGTGTGTATGACTGTAAGCCTGAGGGAATGTTATTGTTAATACATTTCTTCCATTGAGGATTCATGAGAGTTTTCTTATCAGCATGTTTCTTTGTCTTTATTTCTCCTTCATATCACTTGAATAAAATTGCAAACTATGAATATTGTGGTTTCCTGTGATTAGGAGATTCATGAGCTGCAAAGGATTTGCAGTTATTTCATGTTAATTATTGTTTTGTTCAAGTATTCTTCAGTCCATTCAACAGAGAGGATATATGCTTTGTGAACATTCTTCTTTATTTTTTTTCCTCTCCATTCTTCTACCTGATAGTATATAATATTTTTCTGATGTGTATCTCAAATGCCTTCAATCTGTAGGATGTTATGACTCCATGCCCAATGGAATACCTCTACAGACAGATTGTTTCCTTTTTTCTTTATATTTGTTACTGATCCACCAACCATAAACTTGATTTTAATCCATTTATTTATTGATGGGTACTAGGATTTCACTTACAATGGTCTAATTGTGACTCTCAGTGATAACATTTTTAGCACCACTATCGGGGATGGAAATGAAGTAATCTTCCCTGAGAGAACTGTCAGTGTTTCATGGAAACCTACACATGAGACCTAGCTAAAGCATACACAAACAAGCTTATCAAGAAAAGGAAGAGAGATACAACATGAAGAATCATAATCATTACATATTATGATTTGTTCAATGAGTGAGTGATCTTCACTCATATAGGCAATGACATCCTGTAATTAGGAATGCATGCATAATAGTGATGGTATAAAATTAGAAAGTCTAAAATAGAACTAGTCAGTTAACTCCTACTGAACTAGTGTTACTCCCATTGAACTAGTGTGCTGAAAATAGAAATTTCTCTAATAACCCCCTTGAACATCACTATGGAGTAAAAAATCAGTCTTAGCTATTAGGCCATATTAGGTACTCATGTACAATGCAACTAATGAACACTGAATAAAAATGAGGAAAGAGGTAAAACCACGTGGGAACAAACTCCCCCCTCAAAAGATAATGTATCAAAAGAAGAAAATGGAAGCTGCTACGAAACTATGTTCTTGGCTGCAAGACGATCCCACAAATTTTGAAACTTCTACTCACTGAAATTCTTCGTCAAGATGTAGAAATATTTATGGATCTGATGAAGTCCTTTGGAAACATGTTGGGCCTTATACCTCTTGATCATGTGGACCCATATGCACCTAAAAATATTCCTTTCTGGTGGAAGTGGAACTAGATGCCAAGTCTAATTCTCTAGGAGACAGTCATGCTACTCCTGCATGGCTTCTTTCCATAATGGATTTCCCATTGCCTTATTGTAGGTTTATGGAACAATAGATTGAACCATATAGAAATGCATGGGCATCACATTTTCTGAAGTTGAAAGTACATGAGAAGGATCCTCATGCTGAGATCGATTCCTCCTCAAATCCAATGGATTCCCTACAAGTATACCTATTTCTTGAAGAGTGAACTATGCCTTCTTGGGCATCTTTTGAAGCTTCAGCACTGGCTTCCTATATTGTTGTACTTCCTTATTATTTTCGTTTACATAATATGAATGTATGGAATCATCTCTAATGTCTTAAACTGATGGAAGCACAAGAGTATATGCATGTTGCACTGGAGGTGCATGAAAATTACTCTCCTTATGTGTAAGTATAAAAGAGGAGTCATCATCAGAAAGATTAGTGAATTTATACAACCTTGACTTGTGATCGACCTCACCAATTGCAATGATGGAATTGTCGTGCATGTCAATTACTAAAACTAAATCTGATGTAAATTCAACCTTTTTACCTTTCTGAGTGATTTGATAAACTTGGATCATATTCATAGAAATATTTGGAACATGTAAAACATTCTCAAAACTACCATTATGGAGTTCCACTCTCCCTTCTCCTATTACTGCCACTGGAGAATTATCCCCCATGAGAATATGGGGTCTTGGGCATGGAGTCAAAGAATAGAAAAAATCCTCTTTAGTTGCCATATGATGGGATGCACCAGAATATATAATCCATGAATCAGATGAGGAATTAATTGCAACCAAAGCATGATGATTAACTTTCGTAGGAGCATGATCTTCTTCCTTCTACTTCTTGACTCCCTCTGGAATGAAGTTTCCAAGGTTGTTATGATGAAGTGTCTATTCCATAATATCGTTTTGTTTATTCATGCATGTGGATTCTTCATGATTCGGTTTATTGTAGTAAGTGCATTGCTTTCCCTTCTTATTCTTCTTCTTCTTCGAATCTGAAGAGTCTTTGGAACCTGAATAATCGTTAAAGGGTTTGGAATATCCCTCCTTCTTGTTTTGTTTCTCCTTCCCGTTCTATTTGGATGATCCTTTTCCATCATTCATGGTGAGTGTGTGTGCTTTTGGATACTTGATGAGGCCCATGTGTATGATTTTTTTTCTTCTCTTGTGTAAGAGACAATGAACTGAGCCAGCATAGGCATTTTCCATTTTTTTCCAAAAAGACATCTCCTAGAATGGAAATTGGAGACATATAAAACATATTCTAGTCCTAGCTTGGCCAAGATTGTTAGAATAAGTTGTTTCTCTTGTGTAGAATTATCAATACCACATCCACCCAAGATTTATAGCAAATATTTAATAAATCTTGTATATTATCAAAACTTTTAGGGTCTAAGGTATTCAACTCTACCTCAAGTATATGACCTTGCATCTCATCCTGCTTTCCAAAGAGTCCTTCCAAGGTGGTCCCGATATCATTTGGAGTTTTTCATGTGGCAACATTAAACCATAAATCAGTGGATATTAACTCAAGAAGTAGTCATGTGGCCTCATCCTTACGGTTCACCCATTTGGTCTTCTCAGGCGTTGATGTAGGTTATGTTTTTGTCGCCATCGTCAAATTATACAGTCCTTTTCTTTTGAGTTGGAATGTGGCCTTTGGATTCCATTCAAAATGGTTGTATGGTGTGAATATTATCACCAGACTTGATTGAATAAGTTGCATCACCTCCATCCCTGCTATTGATTATGAAAAGATCTTGAAAACCCAGATCGTGGATTCCGTGATATGACAGATGGTTCTATGGAAGCTATAGATATGATAAAACAACTATATCTCCTAAAATATGATGCGGGTTTTGGATATTTTTGGTGATCATGAGCATCCCTATGTTTTACGTCTCTTATCCAAATTTCAGCCCAACCCAGATAGTGGATTTCAAGATATGGCTATTTTACTGCAAAAACCCAATTTTTTGGAGGGCAGCTGAATCGTCGCACCCTAGAGAAGGATAAAGTGAAACAATGTTGAATTGTCACACCCTAGTGAAGGAAACAGTGCAAAAATTGTGAAAAAATGAATCATCGCACCCCGGATGAAGAACACATCGCAGAGTTGAAATTACAGAGTTGAATTGAAAATTGCATTTTGAAAAGCTTATATTTATATTCAATGGGGATAAGCTACGACGATTCCAATTGTTGAACCTTTCAATAGGGATAGGTTGCGATGTTGGAGGAAACTAGGTTTACCCAAATCCTCTTTTGCTCTTCTCTGGCTTTTCTGGGTTGCTCCAAGAAGATCGGCTCTGATACCATGTCAGTGTTTCATGGAAACCTGCACAGGAGACCTAGCTAAACCATACACAAACAAAGCTTATCAAGAAAAGGAAAAGAGATACACCATGAAGAATGAGAATCAATGTATATTATGATATGTTCAATGAGTGAGTTATATTCACTCATATAGGCAATGAAATCCTATAATTAGGAATGCATGCATAATAGTGATGGTATAAAATAAAAATGTCTAAAATAGAACTAGTCAGTTAACTCCCACTGAACTAGTGTGTCGAAAATAGAAATTTATCCAACAATAATGACATAGAACAGATCTAGTCTTTGATGGTGAACAAGGGCTGATCACATAATAGATATTGCATCATTCACCTGGCAACTCCACTCGATGAAGAAACAATTTGCTAGTAGCACTTATAGTTCATATTTTCATATGCAATGGAAGTTATTCTGGCTCGAAGGTATGCATTTTGTGACTTCTCTTGTATACCTGGATTTCCAAATCTTGTACTTTATAGAGAAGTATGGGAACCTTTCCTTCCAAGGTTTGGGGGAAAAAAGCATGATCATCCTGGTGATCACTTGTTGGATTTTCATGAGTGTATGCATAGGATAAGTATTGATCGCGAGGATGTTCTTATTAAAATGTTCATATTTTCCTTGGAAGAACATCCTCGTGAGTGGTATAGAACCATCCCTGTTGCTAGTATTCGTTCATTGAAAGATTTTCATACTGCATTCAATGGTTATTGCAAACATAGATATTATATTGATTTTATTTATGCAAAATGTTGTATAGAGTTTGACCTTTTATATAAAATATATGCAAATTTTAAAGATCAGAGTGCTAGTAGTGAAGAAATTGTTGAAGTAATTGTTCCTCACGTTCCTCAACCAGTTTCCCATGTTTTTCAAAGTGATATACATTTCCCCGAAATTGGAATAGAAGCAAATTATTAGATAAATGAAATTGGTAGCAGTCATGAAACTGGAAATATGCAGAGACAATCCAAACTCCAGTTGGGACGACTTGCAGAAATAGTTGTCCTTGATCCAATGGTAGTTGAGTTGGAGGATTTTATCATCCTAAGATATGCACCTTTTAGCTCAGAACATAAGGATAGAAAAATACTTAATGCAATAGATTTTGCACATGAGATGTCTCATCTTCTGAATCAGTTAGGATTTCACAATGAGCTCCATGATCCAGTAGCTTTTTTAATGGATATACTTTTTCAGAAGGCCCCTTATGTTGCAGCTTTGGGTTTGATAAAAAATTGCAGTTGTAAGTATGAACCATTCATGGATTTTCTGCTGCAAAGGTTATATTATTTGTATTCTTTCATCTGCAATATACAAGGAACTTGTTTTACTACCCAAATGATTGCATGGCTTCACTAGAAATTGGATTATACTTAAGCAAAGAAGATCAACTAGATAGATTAGTGTAGGAATGTATATAAATAATCTTGTTATCCAAGCATTCAGTTTGTAGTGAGTGTTTTTTAGTTTTCAATAAATGATCAGAGGTGCTATCAAGGAACAGACTGAGTACAGATTGCAGAGATGGAATGGATAAGGCACTGTGTTACACATTATTTTGGTCACCTCGATGACGATTACATAAACATGTGTCCTGGTTCCCAATATAATCTTTTGCCTGAGAAAAGAAACCTCTTTCCACCCTTGCAAGATGCATTTTTGGAAGGCCGTTGTGGGCTACTCCCTTTACACAGTGTGGAAATCCCTGATTTCTGCATGCTACACTAGAGCTAGCCCACGGGATTTCCACAGGCTGCTATATAGGCAGGTCACAGTGGCGCTTTAAAACTAAAAGAGGAAAGAAGTTCTAGCAACTTCTAGAAGTGGAATCTTCTGGAAATATGAGGTGTCGTCCATGTGGTTATGATCATACTTACTTCTTTGATTTGATGGGATCATCCTTATCTCTTTAACCACTTCATCTTCTCCTATATAATGATAGGATTCTCATGGAAAATGTTAGAGGTACAAGCATAAAGAAGCATAGAGACTGAAGAGGCAATAGAGTGAAGTCTGTATGAAGAATCCTATTTCAAGTGATACTTGAGGTCTCCATTCATCCATCAAGTTTTTGAGAGAAATATTCATGAAAATATCGGAGCAAATGTATGTGTGTGTCAGAATGAAGGGCCACTAAAAGGGAACTTGCGACATCAAGGAGATTCGGTTGTATCTTCTACCTTTCATTAATATAATATGGTGGCACATCTCTTTCCCATAAAATGATTGATATTTTATTACATGAATCCTTGATCACATGTTTAGGTTGTCATTGAACTTCACTATCATTGCTTTCATGTTGGTTGATTTGTGTTATTACAGATCTGATCTCACAGGAACATTGGAGTAAAGTAAGATCAACAAAGACATAAGGTAGCGATTTATAAGGTATGTTATCTATTCCTCCTTTGGTAATTAAATTCAATGACCATAACCTAGGGAAAGTGTCTTGTTCTATCTTGTTTTGTTCTAGATCCAAGTGGATCTAGGGGGATTAGTTCATGTCCACATCTACTGATTTACCCGTTAACAAAATTCACGAATCCACTGGGGATATACAACTTGATTGTGATTTTTTGTTGGCCATTTGCTCATAGCCTATCTTTCACATTCTATTTCAGACTCTGAGTCTGTGGGAGATCCAGTTAGACTCACTGGATTTAAAATTTCCTTGAGACCATTTGTCCTTTTTGAAAAAAAAATCTATTTTTTGAAATGCATCCGCACTACACCTTATTGGTAGCCCATGGAAACCTTCCATTTCCGCACCCTAGTGGTTTGTTTTAGTGTGGAATTTCCATGACTTGCATGTTTATTGGCATGCGGAAACCACTCATTTCCACACTGCGTTATACTGCCTGCTCACGGCAATGTCTGAAAACTTTTTGGATTGGGTCTTGACCTCTACTATTGCCCCTTTTTTTCTTCAGTCAGCTGGGAAAGGGATTTTAATACCAGTTCTTGAGTACTTCTGATTGTTTCAACTTGATCTTTATTGATTTCGAAGATTGAACACCTCTCTCTTGATCTTTTTTCGATATTTGTTTTTATCGAAAAAGATATAATCTTTGGACTTGCGTCCGAGTGCTTTCTCGATCAAAGCTTTTGTTTCGGGTTTGGATTTGTAAGTTGGCTGCATCTTCTGGATTTTTTAGTGATTAGAAAAACATTTCTTGTTCATATTTGAAGAGACATTTTCTTGTCAAAATTTATTTTTATCTCCATTGAAAGATCGATTTGGGTGTTTGTTGGGTGTTTTATTTTCATTGGTTGCTTACCTTTTCTTAGTGCCATCCTTGTTTTCGATTTCTAAAAAAAAAAAAAAAAGTCCTTTAAGTCTTTTAAGCAATCATTTATTCAAAAAATATTGGCGTTTGAAATATTGAAAGAGAACAAATAGTGAAATTACATTGCTAATGATTGTTTGGTACTACATTCAAAAAGGGAATTGTACATCGTAGTTTGCATTGTTCTAGAAAAAAAAAAATCCCTACTGTAGATAGAATTCATCGAACGAAAGTTTACATCATTCATTTCTATTTACGCATTATTGGTTCAAAGTATCACACAACATTGGTTTCATTCCCGTCTTCCTCTTGAGTAACAACAGCCTTTAATAATATTTCGAAACTTTAAAATTCAACTAGTAACATTTTCTAGGGCTCTTTTACACCAACATTAGCTAGGATAGAGCTTTGGAATAGGCAGTGAGACACACTCTCCAAAGCATAGAACACACCATAGTATCTTGTGATAGCGAGTGGTCAAATCCATTTGCAACGTTTTGTCCTGGGAATCCCTTCTCACATAAGGGTCAAACCTGAGGTCGCCTTGAGATTGCCAGTTTCATTCAACCTGCTTTGTTGGTATCAGTGTAGAGATTGCACGTATTATGGGAGTCGCTTGAAGGTACACCCACAAAGATGAGTGGAAGCCTCTCAAGTTGATTTCGGGCTCGACACCCTGCCCTTGCGTGTGGATCGGACTGTCGAATGTTCCCCCAGGAATCACTATTGTTTGTGGTAACTTTAGTAGCCTATCTTCTTAGGGTCTTATACAAGGTGACTGTAGAGAGGCAAGTCTCCATGGTACCTGGAATCGACGTTGGCCAGACTCACTCGAGCTCCTTGGAGGGTATACCCATGATTGTGTGTGGGATCTTGCACCAGGGTGTAAGTCCGTTAAGAAGGTCGTCAATGTAACTTTTCCATCCTAGCCCAACCCCTTCTTGTCTCGACGTTGTGATGTTGGATTTCATCACCAACTAGTGACTTCAGAATAGGAAGGTCTTGTTTTCTTGGTTTTGATTCCTAGATTTTACTAGCACGTGTTGTTTGTTTACATAGTTGGCCATAGATGTTTTCCGTATATTTTTTGGTTCCGCCAACATAGACCCTCCCCATTGTTCATGCAGGGTATAGGGACTTCCACCGAAAAAGATGGAAGATTCTACCCCTATACCCCCTCACACATCAAAGGGTTCTCCTCAACAGAGCAAAGTCCAGGATACAAATGTAACACAAGAGGAAGGTTCAACCTCTTTGGAAAGTTTATGAATTATTTCTAATTCTATGGAAGCTTTATGCATCCCTCCTCGATATGAAAGACGTTTTCTCTGAATGAATTATGTCAGGGAACTTGTTATTTCTTTTTCTGGACTACTGACATAGTTAGAATCCCACCTCGTATAGTACAAGACCTTTATGGATCAGGGGTGGGAGAAGATATACCCACTATCCCTGAGCTACCTGAGACGTCTGTTGTCCTCACAGTCTCCCTAGGTCATTTTTCCAGTACAACTGCCTATCTCTTTGCTGGCTCAGAAGCCCAGTCATTTATCCCTCGTTCAACTGTCCCTTTTCAAATGGCCCACTCTAAAATTCTTCCTTGTACTATGACTATTCCTTCTAAAAATATATTGGTTAACCATTCTCCCATTTCTACACCACGTTCTGCTAGACCAACCCCTTCTCTTCCTCTTGGTTATCACGCTTTGAATTATTCTACTTCCATCCATACCCAAATTCCATCTAGAGTACCACTTGGGCATAATACCTCTGTTGGTTATGTTCCTACGTCTTCCCAAGTCCTCTCCAGAGGGTCTTATCCACCTCGTCATGGTGGATCTAGACCTAGTGGATCTAATCCAATTGGTAGAACTCATCATCTATTCACTTCCAGTTACCATATTCCCACTGGGGGAAAATCTTATGTCAGGGGGAAACCTCAATCCAGAGGTCACACTCAAATTGGGGTACCTCCTCCTTATGGAGGATATTGTCAGGTTGGAACTTATAACTCACAATCTGGACTGAACACATCAACCTTATTAGCTCACCTTTGGAATCTTCAAGCTAACCCATAACCCTCTAGGGGACAACCTTCTCAAACCAGTGTTTCGGTACCCCCAAACTACAGTCAACCATATCTGGGTTCTTTGAATCCTGCCTGGGGACCGAATGTTCAGTCCAGTACTCCTTTCCAAGGGAACATCCCTAAGCAACCCAAACCCACGGGCTACATGCCTCCACACCAACAACCGACTCTGCCTAGATCTTCGCATTATATGCAAACTGCTTACGGTCCTACTGGTATACCGACGAGAATTCCTCCCCAAAGTCACTAGTACCCTCATGTGAATAGACAGTTACCCTTTTTGGCCACTTTGGACCTCCCCGATATGTCTAGAATTTTGAATGATCCTATTTGTCAATCTCCTCATTGGCCCGTCATACTAGCCAAACTCCCATCTGGCATTCCTAAGTTCGATGGTAAACCAGGAGAGGATCTGAACAATCATGTAATGACTTTCCACCTTTGGTGTTCATCCAAATCTTTGATGGATGACTCCATTCGTTTACGCCTTTTTCAACGAACCCTCATGGGTTCATCCATGAAGTGGTATATAGAATTTCCATGAGGCTTCTTCACCAATTTCAATACCCTAGCTATGGATTTCCTCACTCGCTACCAGTTGCCAATCTGTTATGAAACAGGAACCGATATTTTGAGTTATTTCAAGCAAAGTAAAGCCATTCATATCTCTGATCACATTCATGAGTGGAGACAAAGACGACATCTAATCAAACTCGATCTTCCCAATCCATTATTGGCAGAATGGTTCACAAAATCCTTCGTGAATGACATATCTAAAGAAATTGCTATGGGTGGAGTCATCATGGAAGAATAGGTGATCATTCGTGCCCAGTATCTCGATCTCATTTATTCACAAATGGGTACTCTTTATGATCTGCTTCCTGATGCACCTCATCCTTCTACCAAAACCACCTCAATGACCCCAACATCTTATCATGCGATTGATGGTGTGATAGGTACTTTCCATGATCAACCTCAATCTTCACAGACCTCTCACATCACACCCAAATCCCATGCTTCTAATGTTCAAATTGCTCCAACGCCCACCCCTCCCACCAGTAAAACTTCAGAAGTGAACGTTGTTCAATCGACTCCTACAAGTAAGAATAAATCTAAAAAAGGGAAGGGTAAGAATAAGGAGGATAAGAATAAAAGCTCGTAATCCAATAAGACTAAGACACAACCTGTTGAAGATAAGGATACACACAAACCTCGCTATCCTTTCCCTATCTGTGGTGATGATCACTACACGGAGGATTGTCTGAGACGTGATGAGGTCATGAAGTTCATCCAAGGGAACCCAAAACATCCTACCCCTGCCTTCTTATCTCAACCCTTCCCTTCTCAACAACAGGCTCAATTGGTAATCCATGATCAACCTTCTTCCTCCACCACCTCCTATGTACTTATGTGTAATGGTGATTCAAAGAAGAATGACATCACACTTACCACTTGTGCCAAAGATTACCCTTCCTCCAAGGAGAAAGTTTACGATATACCACCTTTCTTGGTTCAACAATCTCCCTCGAGTCCAACTTCCAACAGTCCTCTTCATCTCAAACGATCGAACCCCGACACAGTCATTCACCCTCCTCCCAAGGGCGTGGTTTGAAAGTCTTATTTCAATCCTCATGCGCATGTTTCCCAGAACTACAGTATAGTAGAAGATCTGGCACAAGCACTATCTGCGATGTCAGCCCTCGAAGTTCGTCAGAGTTTTCCTACACAATGGAAGGCATTTTTGAAATCTATCAATGGAATCGACCCTACGGATACAAATTTAATAATCTTTGACTTGGAAGATCACATTACAAGGTTACACCCTCAACTCACATTTGAAATACAAGTTGTTGTCTCCAACAAGAACATTTGTAGAACAGTTATTGATGAGGATGCCTCAACATGTGTCATGTCCATTGCCTGCTAGAAAGCCATCGTCTCTCCTCCCTTAACTGAATCACACAACATGCTCAAGGCCTTTAATGGCTCTGGATTTAATCCCTATGGTGTCCTCCCTTCGTTGCCTATTACGTTAGAAGGAAAAATGGTCAACGTTGAACTTGAGGTCTTTAATGCACCTCTTGACTATAACCTTCTACTTGGTCGTAGCTAGATCGATTCTATGCATACAGTCATGTCTACTCTTTTTCGGATTGTGCATTTTCCGCATCAAGGAAAAGTAGTTACAGTGGACCAACTAGCCTTCTTAAACTCTGATACACGTACCAACAACGTACCTTTCATAGCTAAGACACCCCCGGGATACGACAATTTTGGTGTGGGTCTACTAAAAGATTCCACTCTGATGGGTACTTTCCCAATCCCACCACCCAACGTTCCACCTCCTTTGGTTGCCTCGATTAACATAATATCCACCTCCATCCATGAAACTCCCATGTCTTCTCACCCATAGATAGTACCCGCCCCCATTGATTATCTTTGCTATGGTGACCAGATGCATTTAAGCCTAATTGAATCCACCTACCACGCCATTCAATCGGCTGACCCTTCTACCCCCTCTCTCGGTGATTCGTCTTCTGATCCATCCCATGATATTTTTTCCATGGACGAGATGATTATGTCAGTTCTATCGATGGAAGATACCCCTTGGGATGATGGACATCATCGTTCCATTCTCTTCCTGGAACCACACACACTCGAGAGTTACCAACAGATCTCAACCCCATCGACCATTGTCGTTATTACTTCAGTTCACAACTCCACACACAATGTGTTATACGAAGGGAACTTAATAAAAATTTCACCCACCATCCCCCTCAACATCTCTATCAAACCTGGAGTTGTTGAAAATGTGCACATCAGAGATTCGTGTTCCACTGATGAAGTTGCCATGTATAAATCCCTTTTTCAATAATTTTGCGACGTCTTCGCATGCAGCTATGAAGAGATGCCTGGTATTGACCTTGATATTGTTGTACACGAAATCAAGACATACTCGGGTGCTAAACCCATCCAGAAAAGTCTTTGCCCGATCCACCCTCGCAAAGTAACTGCTATCAAGCTTGAAGTCGAAAAAATTCTTAAAGCTAGATTTATTTATCCTGTGGATTTCACTGATTGGGTATCCAATCTAGTTTCGGTTAAAAAGAAACAAGGTACGATATGTGTCTGTGTTCATTATAGAGATATCAACAAAGCTTTTCCTAAAGACAACTTTCCCACCCCCTCCGTTGACCAAATCGTCGACGAATGTGCCAGAAGTGAAATCTTCTCTTTGATCGATGGTTTCTCTGAATATAATCATATCAACATCTTACCCGCAGATCAACACAAAACCACTTTTATTTTTCCTTTGGGAACTTTTTCCTACCGGAAACTGCCCTTCGGTTTAAAGAACATCGGTGCCATGTTTCAACATGCTATGTATTATGCTTTCCATGATATTAAGCACATTGTACAACCATATTTAGATGACATGCCAACACATTCTATGCATCGTAGTGATCATCCGACCCACCTCTGAGCCATTTTCCTTCATTGTTGATTATATCGTATACGCTTAAACCCACACAAATGTGTCTTTTGTGTGGAATCCGGTTGAATCTTAGGCTTCATTGTGTCACATCAAGGGATTAGGGTAGATCCTTTGAAGGTTGAGGCCATTCTCAATATCCCTCCTCCTTCTTCACTTCACCAGCTACAAAGTTTGCAAGGGAAGGAAAACTTTCTACATCATTTTATCCCGAACTACGCTAAGTTAACGCTCGGATTTACTCGACTATTAAAGAAAGGCTCTGAATTTGTATGGGACACCACTGCCAAAAAATCCTTCGACGCTTTGCAATTGACTTTAACACATACCCCAATACTTTTCCCGCCCAATTATAGTCAAGATTATTTCCTTTATCTCGCTTCTTCGGATTCGACCATTGTTGTGGGTGGGAATCCCTCCTACGAACTTAGAATTTAAGGGATCTAATCATGCATGTAGAAAATGACCATTTCAAAGGCTTCTACTCTTTCCTATTCTCCCAACAAAAAACCCCACATTCATGCAATACAAAAGGGTAAACAAGATTCAGTAACTCTACCTTAATTCCTTTGTTTGATGTCGATCCCTTTTCTTTCACTCACTCTTTGATTGCAAGCCTCCTCCCAAAGTTGACCTACATTCACACATGAACAAACAAAAAGGTGCAAACATGCATTTAATATACTAATTGTTGGGTTAGTTGTGACAATATCATAAAATAAATGTTTAACTTGAACACATGATATGGCGGGACGGGAAAAGCATTTCTTTTTATATTAATCTTCACAAGAGTAAATTTACAATATGTGGTTGAAACTGCTCCTCGAAACTGGTCCTAGGATCCTCTTCAACTGTCCTCCAGCTTCTTTGCTCTATACTTCTCTTTGCACAAGGATGGATAAAGGTTGGGACAAGGGAAATGCTTAATTGGGTATAGCTTCTTTACTATGATTTTCCTCCTTTCAAATGGGACCCCTACCCCTTCTTTTATAGGCTAGGAAGGGATAGGTATTTGGTCAAATGACCGACCATGCATGGCCGAAAGGTTTAGTTAACTTCCCCAAAGTTGTGTGTTCCATCAACAACTTTCCTTTTTTCATGCTTTTTTAGGTACACGCGGGTTGTAGTGAGTCGGATAGCGTGTACACGCGTGCAATAATGGAGCAGGGTGTGTGTGCCTTTAAAAAGGGTGTTTTTAAGAAGAGTTTTTCAATGATGGCTTGGTGATGAGGTAAAAATATGATTCCCAGGTTTTGATAGAATTTCCCCCAAGTCCCATGAACCAGCGAAGAGCTGCTTCTTTCAAGGTGGTAGGAAACAATTTAAGTTTATGGGCATAAAAATAATAATCATAACTTCGGCAAAGGACATCAAATTTGAAGAGGAAGGTATTTGGGTCCTCGCTAGGCAATCCACAGAAATTCAGTAAAGCAGAGGGTGGAAATTTTTGTTGGAAGTACTAAAACAACTGAGAGGGGGGGTGAATCAGTTGTATGTGAGATTAAACAATTTTAAGTCTATTAAAACATTATTAATCTTTCTTCATGTGGTCATCAACAATATAGAATATGGACAGTAAAAGTAAAGACCATCAATCACACATAAAATACACACAGAGACAGATTTTCACGAGGGAACCCATAAAAGGAGAAAACCTCTTCTTCTTCGAAATGATAGGCAGTCTCTCTCAGTTCTGTACATCATTTACAATTGATCACCAACTCAATGTGAGGCTGCTAACTTTGTTTTACAAGCTGCAACTTGTTTGAGAGCTCCAACTCTCTCGTTTCTCTAGCACCCACTAGAAGGAAGAACCAACTCCCTGAATATTCCAGCACCAACTGGATGGAAGCTCCAACTTCCTGAATGTTCCAGCACCAACTGGATGGAAGCACCAACTTCCAGTTACACAG
>SNQJ01S0099570.1:28744-52116 GCA_010110895.2 Picea sitchensis
AACCAGATGGAAGCTACAACTTCCTGTGTTCAAGCTCCCACTTGAACCTCTGAGGACAACAGTCCTCCTGAGCACCTCCCAACCACCCTAAAATATTAATGTCTAAATACACATTCAACTTTACAGATAAATCAGTTCTTACCAGTCTTTCTTTGTTCTGTAAATATGGTCTTCTATTCACTGTTCTGCTGCTCTTCTCTTCCTCTGTCTGTTCAGCAGACATGCTCTGCATCAACTTGTTTAGTTATTCTACTATGCATTTTCTCTTTCTGTTATTCTTCTATACTCCTGCTCTTTCTGTCATTCTGTTCATATGTTCAATCTCCTTCTGCGCATGCTCTCCTCTATTTTTCTTTACAGTTTTATTCTTTTTCACATGCTCGACTGCTTACGAAACATAGTCTATTTCCACTTCTTTTATACAATTGAACAGACGATTCAACTTCCCTTTCCAATAGGTAATACAAGGACATATGTCTTGCCAACTGAAACGCTAACCAATTTGTCATTATCAATCCGTTTCTCTTAATTGATTCATAACTGAAGCATTAATGTGTGAGGAAGAACAGCAACCCTCCGATCAATACTTGATTCAACGGTTCAGATCCAATCGGGATTTATCTCATCGCGATTTCGACATTCTCAGTGTCGGGATGCACATGTACTTGGAACCCCCGATTCTTTGATCCCCGATGTGCTCCTTTACTGAGCTTTAGCCCCTTCTAGCTACACAATGGTCCATGTGACCAGTTGTCATGTGACCGCCACCATACCTCTCATCAAGGTTTCGGGGTTTTCGATGACAATGTGCATACGCCCCTTGGACCCGCGATATGTCGATTCCCAACTTCCTTTGTACTCCTTACACCTGTCCTCCACTGACTCCTGGGTGGCCCACAGTCTATATGCCTTATCGGGAAATCGCGTATCGTGATTTCACGATGTTTGATGTTCAATGTTCTTGTCAATACCAAAACCTGATCGTCCAAATCCAGACGCTTCGTTACGATGATAGATGGCCCCCACTATGCCTCCGTCCTCCTGCTCTACTGTGCTGACAGCTGGCCCCCACTCATCGGGGTTTCGCGGATCGCGATTCTGACTTGCACAAAACTCTTGTCAATGGGATCCCCGATTTCCTGATGAACAAAATGCTGACGACGCCTTGATCTTCGACACCTGTCCCTCAGATGGATGGTCCTGATACCTCCAGGATTTTGAGATTTTGATGTCAAGTGACTTTGTCATTTCAAAGTCCCGATCGTCGATGCCTCTACTGACGTCACACATGGTTTGACACGTGTTAGATCCTACCACGTGTCACTTTGATTCGTGACTTACATGTGCCTGAAGTGTTGAATCTGCCTGACACCTGTCATTCCCTGGTTGTGCCACGTGTCCCTAGATGACGTGGTCTATTGTCGTGAGTTGGATCAACGGTCTAGGTCACATGTTTCTTTAACGGCTACGATCAAATCGCGAAATCGCATATCGCGATTTCAGAGTTTTTGATGTCAAGTGAATTGGACATTATAAAATCCCGATTCCCGATTCTCCGATGAAGAAAATCAAAGGTCCATATCTCATGCTTGCTTTAACGGGTGAGATCAAATCGTGAAATCGCATATCACGATTTCGGAGTTTTCGTTGTAATTGTGCACGAGACTCGTGAAACTCCGATTCTCAATTCTTCGATGAAGCCTCTCCTCTTGTTCATGGGAACGTATCCTCCGTGCAACTTCCGCAGATCCGACGACTGTCGGCAACTTTGCACCAAATCTAATGTCTCTCGCTGCGTGCACTCACTGCTTTCGATCATTCACCTCTCTAAACTTGTCTTCTGTTTTCCTGTCATCTTCAATGTTGTACTTTCCATCAATGACAAGATTATGCTGCCTGTTCACCGAATTTGCCAACATTTTTTTCATTTAAAGTATGCCCTCAGACTATTTAATAGGAAACTCAAATGTAATTGGTTCTTTATGCTTTGGTGTTTCCATTTCTTCTTCCATGTTTAAGATACTTTCCCCCCACAAGGATTCTTCAGAGGCGACAAAGTTTTCTGGCTCTTTAATGGGGTTACTATGTCCTTCTGATTCAGAGCCTTCAATAGGATGGTCCTGGTTTCTGGGAGATTTAGGAGAAGGTGACTCTATGATTAACCCAGCAGTCGAGTCTATTTCGGGAGGCTCTTCCAGATTGTTGGATGTTATTTTTGAGTAACGAAGAGTACTTGGGGGTTTTGTAGAATCTTGTTTTTCTTCACTTTTACTGGCCTATTTATTAGTGTCACGGGTGGTCCCTGCACCACATCCACAAGGTTTCTTAGTGCCTCGAGTCATCCATCCTATGATAATTGGTAAGGACAATATCCTGGGCAAGGAATATCTATGGGTAGTGGTGAACTCCCTAAAGTTTCCCTTTAGTCTAGTATTGCTCCTATAGTGATCCTAAGGCTAAAGTATTAATTTTTTGAGTGCCTCCCTAGAAACAGTGCCAAAATGACGAGGTAAAAATATAATTCCCAATTGTTTGGTGTCACTCTACACTCTATCACTCATTTTTCAACCTAGGGCTTATTGTGCTTATGAGGCACTCTTGTGCAATCTGCACAGAAAAGAGAACTAGCTTACTATAACTATGATTACGAAAGAAATGAGTCACAAAACCTTGATCCTTTCAGTATTATGGTGGTACCTCGGAAAACTAATCTCTCTGAAATATCATGAACTTAATCTTTGAATATTCACTTGACTGGGATTTATGAGAACAGTGATTATGTAGCAACTGTGCATATGTATAAAAATAAATGCTAAGGTCTATAAAACTCAAAAATTATGATGTTGTAACAGCAACGGTAAAGCACTTAATGATCCCTGTCCTCAGCTCTGTAGATGATGCCAAAGCTTGTTATGATGGTAGATTCTTTTACCTACAATTTGTTACACATACCCAAATTCATCTATACATACTTAAAGCTTAACCATAAGGTGTTTGGGTAACATTACATTTCATTTTAGATGTTGGTTGAAATCTATTCATCCTAATAATATTTAATTGTCATTATTTAGCATATGTCCAGGGACATTATGCAACATATAACCATTGCCCAACAAACTATAAAATAAATCTTAGAAACTAGTAATCTAATCAGCATATATATCTAACTATCATGCATGAGTTTAACCAACAACAAAAGATATAATCAGCAAGGAAATAATATAGATTGTACCTATGAGTGGGCCCTTGCTCACGGTACTCCAGTATTCACACTTCACTAATTACCAATAGGAAATGATCATGTACAACAAGATATATATATATATATATATATATATATATCAAAAATCTGGAAATTCAAGACAATATACACTCAGCTCAATGTCTGATATGTATCATATGCTAATTGTCTTTGCTCAACCGAGCACACACACACACACACACACACACACATATATATATATATACAAAAATGCTTGGCTAACAATAGCTCTGTGCAAAGCGCCAATCCCCTAGATTCTAGGAAAAACTGTTAAAACAAATTGGCGCCTAATCCATCCACATATCCACTGGTTGTTCACTTCTTGGATGCGTTCAGTAGACTGTTATGCATGTTCCTATTTTATATTTATCACATGCGTTGAAGTAAAGACGATGAGCATCTTATTTACTGCTCACGGTTATGTAGCATTCACGTTGATAAAAATCAACCCTGCCACTTGTCTATATGTAAATTGTCCATTCAAATCATGTCGTACTGTGTAGGTGCTAATATGTATATGCAAAAAATAGAATGTGGTTGTTGTGCTGGAAATATATCTTCTTAAAATATCCTCTTTACATATCTCTATAATTGCCTTGCATCGATACACATCTCCATATGAACTTGGAACCTTGCATTATGTAGCTAGAACCTGGAGCCCTGCATTTTGTAGCCATAGTTAATGTTATTGAAAACCAAACATATTTAATAATTCAAATGTGTTCTAAAGTTCACTCTAATTCTAATTTATGAACAAAAATCAAGAAGATTATGTGGCAATAGTAATACCTGTGATAAAGGTGGAACTTTATAAAGATAAGTATGTGGAAAACATAAAAGGACGGAAAAATGCATGTGTATTTATAGGAGATAGGGAACAAAAAGATGCCAAAATGGGGGTTCATCACTTGGCAAAGAAGGACTATGAGATGGCTCGATGCCAAGTAAGAATGTCTTGTGAAAATTAGGGTTATAACAACCATCTCCATGGTTCTCGTCCAAGAGGATGATTCTCATGAAAAACATGTCATTTATTATTTGAGTCGGAGTATCACAACTACCGAAGCCAAGTATTTACATGTTGAAAAACTGGCCTTGGCAACTGTTCAAGCTATCCAATGTTTCCGGCACTATATCCTTTTACGCAAGACCACTGTGATTTCTGATTGAAACCCTATGCAACACATTCTTACACGCCAGTTGCTAGGGGGAAAATACTCCAAATGGATTGTGATACTCCAGAAGTTTGACTTAGAGTTTGAATGTGCTAAGTCCAAGAAATCCTTGGTGTTTGTTGAATTGATATGGCTGGAGATGAGGTCTTTAGAGCTCAAGCAACAACTTCAAAATGTTCAAAACTCGGGTAGGAGTGTAATATGAGTGTACAACTTCACTACCCAGAGGTATTTGACGACTCGTCAGTCATGGACTAGAGGATATTGATGATCAAACTGGAGGCTTCATTGACTTCGAACAAAGACTTGATTGGACTTTCGAGATGGCCAGGCATGAGGGTAAGAGACAAGCTGCAGATGAGCCGACTCAGGCTTGGTAAAAACTTCCCTTCGACAATAGCATGACAAAAGATGAGACTCAGGAAGCATGGCATTGACATAAGTTCACGATGCAGGAGGCAATCCAAACTCTCCATATGTTTGGAAGAATAACCAAATGGAAGAGGACACAGCTCTATGTAGCGAGAAAATCTTACTAAGGTCATATTAAATCCCAGAGCTTTATGAACAAATGGAAGGATGTGCTTTGTCCAAGGGTGACTCATTGTTCTACCAATAAAAAGAAAATACTTTTCCCTTCCTCTTTTTGGGCTATATTTGATTTTTTTTGTCTTTTTCAATAATTTTTGAAAAAGAATAAAAGAATGTTACATTACAAAGGAGGAATGAGTGCCACAAACATACTAGTTCTAGGAGTAAGGAAAAGACTGATGTTCATATCAAGGACACTCAGAAAAATCTCTCCCGAGGCCAAAGGTGTCAAGACGCAAAGACAAAGCGCTACAGGGCTTGCGTATACGACATGCTTCAGATGGCTCAGTTGAGAGCGACATGGAGCCAGAATTAGGCCAAATATGCAAGTATGCAAACATGGTTAACAAAACACACAATGGTAACGTCCTTCGATGTACTTTTAACAAGCCCAGAGAAGGTAAGCTTGGGGTTTTTCATATTTAGAGAGTCTGAAAAAACGTAAAAGGAGACTCTGCTGTGGTACCTTTTTCAAAAGTAGTCTAGTCAGTTCGAAAAAGGGGTAAATTAGCACCGAAAAGACATATATTCAAAACCATTTTAACGAGTGTGATAAAGACAAGATCACTCGACAATTTTTTCATTTTTAAGGAGTCTAAAAAATCCTTAACTATGGACTCTGTCAGGAATTTTCTTCTAGACCATTTTAACGAGTGTGAAATAATAAGGTCACTCGGTGATCTTTTCAATTTTAGGGAGTCTGAAAAGAGCTTAACTATGGACTCTGTGGGGGTTCCTTTTTCGTAATTTTAGTCACTCAGGCCTGAAAAAGGGCTAAAATTATACCTGATAATACTCTTCTAGAGAACTGAGGCTTCTAGAGTATACCTTTGTTCATACAGTTGACCACCCAGACCAAAAAAGGGGTAAACTACCGTTGGACAGATGTGACTTCAAATTTCAGTTTAGCGAGCATGAAGGACCACAAGAGAAGTCGAAAATATTTTCATGTTTAGAGGGTCTGAAAATGGCTTAAAAGAAGACTCGTTATGTTTTGGGAGTCCTGAGGGTGAGGTCAAGAGTGATAAGGAATCATGCAAATGAGGCTCAAACTTGTAATCAGGAAAAACTAATAAGGACTCCCGAACCTGTAGTCATTAGTGACAACATGGACACCAAAATGCAACCAAGAGATACCTAGGGCATCCATGTTAAGGTAGGATCTACCACTAAATTATGATACTTCTAAAACAACAATGATGGTTTCATGTCGGAATTTGGTGGGATCGATCCTATGGAAAAGATGAAAAGACAACAAGATGCAGGATGTTGAGGTGGAATCCTAACTTAAATGCAACGAGTTGAAAAAATGACTTTTACCAAAGGACCTTCAAAATGACCCAAATCTCCAAAAAGTTTCCAAATTCCCAAAGTAACATTTCTCTTGACAATCCAAAGAAAACTCTTGAACCAGGCTAAATGAATTTTAGTTTAGAAAAAATGACAAAAGGGTCTAAAAAATGACAGAAAGAGGCCAAAAAGTCTATAAATAGAAGCTAGCAACTCAGTATCACCATTGTTAACTGAGAAATTGACTTTGGAGGCAAAAAAACCCCTTCTTTAAGAGAGTTGATTATGGGAGATTCAGTGGACGGAACAAGCTTTTGATTGGATCAAGTAAGTAATTACTACCCCCTCTTGCAATTTAATTATTTCTTTATGCATTTAAATACGTTTTTTAGAGGGGCATCGACCTTTTAAAAGGTCGGTCCTAAGTCCACGCAGGTTGTCTTATGGCAGCCCGAGTGTACACACGTGCAGAGGAAAAAATGCATGTGTGTACACGCTACTGTCAGCATTACAGCCCGTGTGGATCCTTCATTTAATGTAAAAAAATTTAAAAAGCAAGAGTTAACCCTCCTGAAGTTGGTTTTTTGCAGGATGTATGTTCACTGAAGGGAAAGAGAGCATGAGGATATTGGTGCATTGGTTGGGGAGGACCCTAATGTTGTTGCTACATTATTGCAATGTGGGCTGTTAAAAAAATTTCTATATCCTTTCATGCGAGCACAACCTAAGCTATTCAATGCCTTGGTTGATTATTGGCATCCCGACACAGAGGCCTTTATGCTACAGGGGCATTCGCTGGTTCTAATGACAGAGGATATATACTTTCTAACTGGCCTCTTCAGTAGAGGAGAACTAATCAATTTTCGTACTTTTCCCTCCAGGCCTCACAACATATCGAAGTTGATTGGACTCCATTGTGAGGCGGGTATAGACAGAATGTGCTCGCAAGTACCGATAAGAAATATCTCATACTTATCACTGCAAGTGATAGTGTTTCTCATCGGGTGGATTACTAGGTCTGCAGCTTTGCATCAGGCTTTCCGTGCATAAATGAATTGTGCATTTCAGTGCTTAAATGCACAAATGTTTTACTAGAGCACCACATTACTGGATTGTATGAAGAGGAAGCTAACAGATTGTCAGTTATGGAATCAAAGTAACTTTAGGTTTGGAATGATTCTTTTCTCTTTCTTCTTTGAAAGAGTGCCCAGTTTCATCCCTCAAGAGGTGGTACGAGGGCACCAGGCCTCTCTTCCCTCGTTATGAAAATGGGTGGTGTTGCTGCCGCGATAGGGGGGGGAAGGACCATTGAGGCCTTTGATGAAAACTTTTTTGTTGGTTGTCACGACAGAGCTAGGTCATAGAGGATTACCCCTATGCTGGGATTGACTTCTCAAGAGATCTTAAGATACCGGTACCTCTCGATGAGGAGCGAGGAGAGATGGGTAAGATTTATTTTTTTTTGTTTTTATATATATCATTTTTTTATATATATGCCAGATCATTTGGCAGATATGTGTCTATTATGTGCAGATATGGGGCCAATGCAACCAGCGGATTATGCGAGGAATAGGTGATTTCCTTGGCAAGAGGACACACCCATCGTCGTAGGGGGGGCAACAGTAGCAGGAGAGCTTCCAGCTGGTGAGGCTGAGAGAGTTATGAGACGAGTAGAGAGAAATTTTAGCTCGGTCACTCACACAGTTCCCATGGCAGAGATTGAGGATATGCCACCATCTATGCAGCCTCACATAGTGGGGGTTCCACGGACATGGGTCCATCTTTTTTGGCATTTGGAAAACGTCATTTATCATTAAAACAAGGCCCACATGCCTCGTCCTTAGTTAGGCTGGAATTTTCACGTGCCGAGGGCACTACCTGTATATTTTTTAGGACATAAGTCCCATGACTCATTACTGGACATATTTTTGAGGCTCTTGCGTCCACGCATGTACTCTAATACTTTGATAATATATATGGTTTTTTATGTCTTTTTATGTGTTTATGGAATACATCTACTTTACAAATGTATTTACATGTGCGTGTGTGTATTTTTCTTTACATGTGTGCAATATGCCAATCTAATACATGATTAGGTAGGGTGTTTGTAACTTGATTCAATCTCCTAGGAACATGGATATATGTAATGTAATCAAAGCTTCGTTCTAAGAGATGTACCCTAAGGAACCATCTATGTAGAGTAGGATCATAAATGCGGTAAACTCCATGTAACTGAGACACAACCAACTTAGTGTATAAATATACCCAGAGGCGGGAAATACCATGTGACAAAGCGTCACGTAGCAACTCTAGAACTGCACTGTATTTGGCAACATTGTTTGTGGTGTCACCTAAATAGATACCTCCTGAAGATAACAACTTGCCTTGAGGTGTGTAGATTACCCAAGTAGCGGAAGCAATCCTCCGAGTGTGTTGTCTAGCATCATCCGCAAACCCAACAAAAAGCTTTGATTCACTTGACATCTGCCACAATGAAAAAGATGACATCAAAATGACACGTCAAAAAGGGGATAAAACTAAAACACAAATGTACAGGAACTATACATATGTTACAAAACTTTACCCAAGATGAACTACCCATGAGTAATACTTCTTGAGGTAGAGCCCATTTCTAGGCTCTGCCAACGCATTTCCCTCAAAATATACCAGATGATCAGTGCCTTTTTTCAGAACCTCTTTTACAATGAAAGGTTTGAACCACATGGGTTTAAAATTGCCTGCCCCCAGGGGGTCCTTGCCTTGATCATAGACCAGGACAAGGTCGCATTCAGAGAAAATATGAGGACTAATGGACCGATCATATTGATACTTAACTTTTTGTTTGTGAGCCTCGTTGACCAAGGTCGCATCACGACGCTACTCATTGAGTTTCTCTAGGTATAATAAATGCTCTTCAAGCGGTGAAGTGTTGATAAATAACTGTACTGTCAGCTTTAGAGATGGGATCTGACACTCGATAGGAAATATTTCTTCCAAACCATAAACAAGATGAAAAGGTGAGAAACCGGTTGCAGTCTTAACAGACGTTCGGTAGGCCCATAATGTTGAGTATAACATCAAATGCCAATTTGACTTGGTCGAATTGATCGTTCATTGTAGAATGGTTTTAAGAGATTTATTTACAACTTCCACCTGACCATTCTCTTGAGGGTAGTAGGGTGATGAGTGTTCTGGCCTCAACCCAAGATTTGATGTTAACTCGGTCATCATTGTGTTCTGAAAGTGACTGCCATGGTCAGTGACAATCTCTCTTGGGACGTCGAACCTTGCTATAATCTGGTTGAACAAAAAGAGAGCAACAGTCTCACCATCATCTTTGAACATTGGCATAGCTTCGACCCACTTGGTGAAGTAGTCTACTGCTACAATGATATAATGATGGCCCCTTGTGGAAGGGGGGTTTCATGTAGTATAATCAATCCCCCACTTGGTAAAGGGACCAACGGTGATGACGGGAAACATGGGAGTGAGGTGTGCCCTCATCTTCTGAGAGAAGATTTGACATGGGTGGTACTTCTTGACTGATTCAATACAATCTCTGATTAGTGTTGGCCAGAAGTAACCGGCTCGTAAAATCTTTTGGGTTGTTTCCAACCCAGACAAATGACCACCACATGCTCCAGTATGGAAATTGTTCAGCATGATTTCTGCTTCTTCATGAGTGAGGCACCGGTAAAGGATGCAATCTACACCTTGATGATACAGAGTATCTTCAAGTATGTGATAGATCTTGGCCTAATGGCATATACGGTGAAGCTCATCATGAGAAGATGAGGCATGGCACATCAAAGTATGGATATAGACAAGTATATATCCATACCATGGGTCTGAAGATGGGGAAGGAAGAATCCATGGATCATTGAAGTAAGTCATGTGAAATGATGAAACTTGGAAAATATCAACCTTATGGTGGTCTGATATGAACTTAACATCGCCCTTAGGAGGTGGGTAATCAAACATACCCATCAAAGGTGGGCACAAGACAACCCCTATGTTGACGATGTTGGGCTGAGGGTTATCAATCATTAGGACCGCGGATGCCCCCAATGAAGGGTCAGAACGGGGGAAAGACAACTGATCAATGGTCACGACCTGGCCCTCATGTGGAAACAACAAGACCCGAAAAACCATCGCGACCACTGCTTGCATGGCATAGGTCCAACTCCTTCCTAAAAAGAGATTTTAGTCGAGTGATGCATCAACTACTTCAACCTCGACACACACGATTTTCCCCCCTAACTGAATGGGGAAAGAAGGGATGATGGCATGTGGTTGGAATGAATGACCGTCGAAAGAGGTGAGAAGAGTAGGTGACAAAGACAAAGAAGGTTGGCCAATGGCCTTCCAACACACCAAAGACATTACGCATGTTGAGGCACCCTCATCAACTATCGTGCGGAAAATGTTTCAAGTAAAAAATTTCGTGGAATAAGACACTACTATCTGGAATGCTACGTGGTAAGGAAGATGAGGTTTTAAGTCAGCCGTATCAAGCATGATTGTACTCAGGTTACAAGTCTCGACAGATCCTAAGGTAGCTAATGGAGCCTTTCTCTAGGAAGGGAAACTCTGGAGGACTTCCAAAGTTGACATCACACAAGGGGTTTGAGACAAATCCTCCACCACAGAGTAGTTCTGGGAGGCCCTTGAGTTTGGTTTATGAGAAGCTTTTTTGAATGCACCTTTTGGGATGCATGTCATGGTTTCACCCAATGTCTTCTCGATATGAAGAGGAAGAGACGGGATTTCAACTTCTTTACCTTTTTCATAGGTACCAAGCTTATTGTAGTCATGTGCTCTAGTCGATATATAGGCATCACCTTTCATCATATACACATTCGTGGATACAAGATTATTCGCAGGTGAAGGGGATCCTTGACTAACCCATCTGTGCTTGTAGATACTTGGGTTAGATGTTTCCCATGTTGAAATGGGTTCGTTAACATGGCAGACTACTGCTGTGACAATAAATTTTGGGCCTCCGCAAGCCGAGGGCACTGATGAGTTGGGTGGTCCTCCGCACATAGGTTACATGGATACCTTGACTTCCTTTTTCAATGTTGCCCCTACCAGCATTATTAGTGATTTTCTTATCCCCCTTACCCTTCCAAAATTGTTTATTCTTTCCATCAGGTTGTTGGGTGGCCTTTGGATTTTTCGATTTCACGCTGTGTACATCCGACGTTTGGGTAGGGGGAGAAACTGGAATAGTTGTCTGGCTGGCCATTGTGTGTTGTGTGGAAAATTGTTGCAATTGTTTCACCAGTTGTTCAGCGGGCTTGGTTTGTGTTGAACCAACAATACCATCGGTGTGTGGTCTATATCTCTGTCTGGTTTTATCAAGTATGGACCGTGGCACATCTGGCAAGATCTCGTACAGTAGCCCAGACTAAGAGTAAAATATCTCAAGTTGTTGAGCTCTCATGATTGCATCTTCTTCGGAAAACACTCCCGACGTTGCGACATATTTGGATAACTGTGGGACCAAAGACTTAAGGAACCACTCAAGAAGGAATTTTGGTGGGACTGGCACCTTAATCAAACTCTTCGGGCATCTCCATTCTCGGATGTGATCAGAGATATGGTCCGCTTTTGTCTGTTTGAAATTGGCTAGAAATTTTGTGCCAGCGTCGTATCTCACAGTTAATTGGAAATGGTTTAGGAAATCCATTTCCAATTCACTGAAGAAAGACTATCTTGAGTGGTCGAGCTCAATGTACCATTTCGCAACACTCCCAATGAGAGTATGTTGAAACAATCGCAATTGTATGGAGTCATCTTTCAACAAATTAGATGAGCACCAAAGGTGAAAAGTAGTCACATGATCTCCTGAATCTTCGTTAGGCTTGGCTTCAAACTTTGGTATGTTCGAAGGCAACTTCGTCGGCATAGGGGGCAATGTGGATCATGACAGATATGGTCGTTCAACAACCTTGTTAAGTCTAACAAATGCAAGTTTCCAGGAAAGGTAGTTTGGGTTGTTGGTGATAACCATGGAAAAAGGGGCCTAGAGTTTGACTGGCACTAGGTTGCCAGGAAAAGTTGGGTTGTTGGCTTGGGTTCTGGTAAAAACCATGGCCATGACCAACGTACGGATTCTGCGTTTGAGGAGACATCATTGGTTGATTCCTGAAATAGGACATAGATGGTTAGGCATGCATTACATTCGAAGGATTTTGGGAAGGGTTGCCCCATGCCGATCCCATGGGCATAGGTACTACACCTTGCCCAAGGTTCCATTGGTTGTGAAAAGAGTTTCCCCCGATCAACATTCATGACGAGGGAACTGATCCTTGCCAAGAATTCCAAGGTCCTGTTGTGGAAGAAGTTCCTGGGTTTTCCCCTTGTGCAGGAATAGTACCTTGTATAAGAGTAGGTTGTCCGTGACCGAGGTTTCCCCCAGTAGGGAAAGAAGTTGTCGAGAAATCATTGTTACCAAATGCATCGAACAAAGAAAACGGTGTCAAACCTATCGGCATATTATGAGAAGGTTCTCCTTGAGTCCCTACTCCAAATGAACTATGGTGTGCGTTCAGCCCGACGGATTGATGGTGGGCACTGCCAAGCGAAGGGGATGAAGGAGGTATATGACCTTCTCCGTAACGGAAAGAATTAAAGGGAGTTGAAGTGCCCCCCATGGGTCCTTTCAGAGGAGCGTTAGAGCTCCCTGCCCCTAAACCTAAAGTCTGTAAAGTGGAGTAGGAGAGTATAGGTCTTGTACCTGAGCTAGGGATCCCATATGAGAATGGAGGGCCCATCACACTCTGTGTGAAAAGAGAAGTGGCCGCCACCAAAGATGGGATCATACCACTGCTCGAGGTAGAGGCAGTCAAGACCATGGTGGGTCGGACCGAAGATGGTAGATTAGGAGGTGGAACACCCCATGTGGTGATAGTCGTAGTGGGAATAGGAGAATTCCTGGAAGAAGTGGCAGTGTTTGTTTCCATTGCTGCGTGCGACACTGTCTGGCGCTCGTAAGGATAAATCTATATGATGATGTGTGCCTAAAGATCAGTGGTTGGAGTTTTGGATGGACCAAGATCTTCCTCTCCAAGTTCTGAAATGGTTGGTTCCTCCAGATGTTGGTCGAGCATAATTTCTTGTGACCTGGTCACTTCAAAAGACCCTTGTTGGTCTAGCTTTCACCTTAGCAGTGGCGGGGGTGGCTCCAGTGTAACCAATGACAGGCCTAGAAGCCTTTGTGACCAGTGGAACTCATGATCCTCCACTGTGTAAGAAGATCAAAGAGACACTAGGGCTTTCTATTCATTTAAAATACAACACACACTAGAAAAAGTCCCTACAAGATAAAACAAGAAAACACTAAACTAGTTGGAAGAACAGTTACAACAACCAACACTAGAGAAACTTACCAGTGCAATTGCAACTTGAAAATGGAAGCACCCTCTGGGTATACTCTGCAAAGCATGGCCCAATTTTTGTCCTAGGTGCCGCAGTATACCCCCGCAGTCACCTGTGTATGTCTCTAAAAAGATAGGCAACTAGGTTGCTAGCGCGCGAACAGTCACCAGGCAGGTATAGTCGACAATCGGGTAGACCACAATGAGAAGGGTATCAAGCCCGAAACATGTCAAGGGTATTAAAATAAAGTGGTCTGGAAGACAATTGAGGACCTCAAATGGATTCCAGACCCACTAAGCTCTGTGGCAAATGCAATCGACGAAATCCCAAGACAAGCCCTCTATATGTGTTCTCCACTGCTATTGGTACGGCTTTGGAGGGATTATCTCTACTACCTTTCCGCACGCAACCTCGTGTTTATCCCCTGTGTTAGAGGGGGGTCCTAGATAAATTTCACGATACTAGACTTTTAACACTCCCTAGCACAAACTCTTATGTATGTTTTGCAGCCTTGAAGAGTTTCCTCTCCAACCTAAATCAAGGCTCTAGCCTAGACTAGTTGATGGATCCTACAAACATAAAGTCTAGTTGATTTTAATTAATCGTTAATTTTTTATGGATTGCCTTAAGTCAAAGGTTATGAAAGTGAAACTAGTGATGTTTTGAGAGACAAAAGAAAAGATAAACAGAAAGATGGAAACAAAATAACTTCTTCTTGACACAATTCTTAATTAACTTTTCAAACTAAAAAAATTTCTCTAAAATCTTTAAACAGAAAACTCAAAACAGTATTTCACTCGACTACGAGCTACTTATTGTCCTAAGTAAACAACCAATAAATTATGAAAGGAAAACATTTCCTGGTTATTTATGCAAACCAACAACTACTTAGCCAAATCAAGAAAAAAGAGTTTTTTATTATTATTATTTAATGCTCATAAAGAAAAAAGGAAAAATGACGACAAGTAAAGACTATGAAAAGTTATGGCCTAAACACATATCGCAAAGAGTTACTAACAATAACACACCAGTTGATGAAAGAAGACTCTCACACTTGTCTAAAAACCCTATGAAAGAAAAATTTTGAGGAAATCTTTTTAATGAAAAAGAAAGCTATTGCTATGATCAGACCTAAGTTGTCGACTACTATGACAGAGACCAAGAAACCTGAGAGGTATAACTCTTGACAAGGAAAAGAATGACTGCCTCTCCTTAAACAATAATTTTCTCAGTAGGCACGCTGCTGACAGTTCGACAGCCAGCATGTGCACATGCACTATGTAAAGTCAGAGAACGTGTACACGCATGCAGGCCTTATATAGACCGTGTGTACCTCTGCAACTCTTCCAAAATGAAAAAAAAAATCAAACACTAGTAGAGACTACTGGTATTGAGAACCGGAATCTCTTGAAGACTCAAAAACTTACTTTGACATAAAAAAAGAAAACAATTCAAGGAAAATTTCATAGAACAAAAACAATCTGAGGTGAAATCTAAGCTACAAACTGCAAAAAACAAAGACTAGAATGAGTTCCTGAAAACCCCTGAGAAGGATCACTTCTGACAGGGGAGAGGATGACTGCCTCTCTAAAATAAATTTTCTGAAACCATACACGCGACTCACACTTCATCAGTTAGCGTGTGCACACAGGCTGTGTGAAGGTATGGCATGGGTACATGCATGCAGGCCTCGTGTACCTCTGTGACTCCCGTAAAAGAAAATGTAGCCAAGCAAAGAAAGCGGGAAGAACTGGTATGGAAGACCAAAATCTTGGCTAGCTCGGATTTTTGCAGAAACTCTAAAAACAAGTAATGAAACAAATTTTTAAAAATACCCAAAAAGGACTCCCAGAAAACCCTAGAGATCCCCAGTATGGTCGCCAATTCTGTTTTGGGTGGGAATCACTCCTACGGACTTATCATTTAAGGGCTCTAATTATGCATGCAGAAAATAACCATTTCAAAGGCTTCTACTCTTTCCTATTCTCCCAACACAAAACCCCACATTCATGAAATACAAAAGGGTAAACAAGATTCGGTAACTCTACCTTAAGTCCTTCGTTTGATGTTGATCCCTTTTATTTCACTCGCTCTTTGATTGCAACCCTCCTCCCAAAGCTGACCTGCATTCACACATGAACAAACAAAAAGGTGTGAACATTCATTTCATATACTAATTGTTGGGTTAGTTGTGACAATATCATAAAATAAATATTCAACTTGAACACATGATATGGCGGGACGGGAAAAGTATTCCTTTTTATATTAATCTTCACAAGAGTAAATTTACAATATGTGGTCGACACTGCTCCTCGAAACTAGTCCTGGGATCCTCTTCAACTATCCTCCAACTGCTTTTCTCTATACTTCTCTTTTCACAAGGATGGCTAAAGGTTGGGACAAGGGGAATGCTTAATTGGGTGTAGTTTTTTTACTATGATTTTCCTTCTTTCAAATGGGAGCCCTACCCCTTCTTTTATAGGCTAGAAATGGCTAGGTATTTGGTCAAATGATGGGCTATGCATGGCCAAAAGGTTTAGTTAACTTCCCCAAAGATGTGTGTTCCATCAACAACTTTCCTTTTTTCGTGATTTTGTAGGTACACATGGGTTGTAGTGACTCAACTAGCATGTACACGCGCGCAGTAATGGAGCAGGGCATGTGTTTCTTTAAAAAGGGTGTTTTTAAGAAGAGTTTTTCAGTGATGGATTGGCAAAGAAGGACTATGAGATGGCCTGATGCCAAGTAAGCATGTCTTGTGAAAATTAGGGTTATAACAACCATCGCCATGGTTCTTGTCCAAGAGGATGATTCTCATGATGAACATGTCATTTATTATTTGAGTCGGAGTCTCACAACTACCGAAGCCAAGTATTTACATGTTGAAAAACTGGCCTTGGCAGTTGTTCAAGCTGTCCAATGTTTCTGGCACTATATCCTTTTACACAAGACCACCGTGATTTCCGATTACAACCCTATGCAACACATTATTACACAACAGTTGTTAGGGGGGAAATTCTCCAAATGGTTTGTGATACTCCAGGAGTTTGACTTAGAGTTTGAACGTGCTAAGTCCAAGAAATACTTGGTGTTTGTTGAATTGATATCTGACCTTCCCTGTTCTGAGACAAAAAATGTAGCAGAGGATTCATTACCCAATGAATCTCTTTTTCTGATCAGTTTCGATGACCTTTGGTATGGAGATATCATTATATATCTCCAAACTCAGACTCTCTGACCCGATGTCTCTAGCACTGACCATCGTCGCATCGCATACGTTACCAAGCCCGTCAGTATATCATCCTCGGTGATACTCTTTATCGACGTGGAGTTGACTCCGTTTTTCGATGATGTCTCACTTATGATGAGGTTGAGAAAGATTTGAATGAATTTCATTCTAGATCATGTGGTGGTCACATGTCTAGGTATGCTACTGCCCAAAAGATCTTACGAGCTAGGTATTTTTGGCCTTCTCTATTCAAAGATTGTATTATTTCCATCCAAAAATGTCAGGCTTGACAAACATACAATAACAAAATAAGATCTCACCCCTCTCCCTTACATCCTGTAGTTTCCATTGGAACCTTCACTAAATGGGGCATTGATTTCATGACATGTAACCCTCACTCGGTCGGGGGGCATGGGTACATTATTGTAGCCGTAGATTATTTCATGAAATGGGTCGAGGTGATGCCTACATTAGACAACACAGGAAAAAATGCAGCCCTATTCATCTTCAAACACATTATTACATGATTTGGAATCCAACAGGCTATCGTTACCGATCATGGTAGCCACTTTCGAAACTTTATGGTGTCTGAGATTACAGAAAAGTTGGGTCTTCAACATGAAAACTGAACCCCCTACTATCCACAGACCAACATCCAAGTCAAAGAAATAAACAAAGTACTTATTACCATGCTTCGATGTATTATCATAACTCACAAAATGTGTTGGCACACGATGTTGTTCTCAACATTGTGGGCCTATCAGACATCCGTGAAGTCAACACGAGATTTACACCCTTTCAATTAGTGTAGGGTTTAGAAGTTGTTCTACCAATTGAATGTGAAATTCCATCATTAAAACTAGTCGTCCAACTTCTCCCAAACACCTCTGCTGAGGAGGAATGTCTGTTGTATCTTACACAATTAGACGAAACCCGTCGTGATGCCACCCTAGTTATTGAAACCCGGAAGAAACATGTAACAACCCAATATGAAAAACATGTCAAGCCACACGTGTTTTCTGAAGGTGATCTAGTTCTCCTCTATGAACAAGATCGTTATTTGCTAGGAGCGGGAAAATTTGAGGCTATGTGACGAGGCCCTTATGTTGTTAAAGGAGTTTTAGAGAAAGTAGCATACGAGTTAGTAGATTACGATGGCACTCCTTTGAGTGAACCCAGAAATGGGATTTACTTGAAGAAGTACTACGCTTAGCCTATCTCTGCATAACCACTTCTATTTTTACTATATCATACTCTTGTGTGTTAGTTTCGTGTGTTTCTGTTATTTGAATTTTACCCCTAACTACTTACCAGGCATTGTGTTTGGTCTCCAAATGTCAGTTTTTTTGCTACCTCACATTGGTCTCGCCGATGGTGCTAGCTGTAGTACCTGGAATTTAGCTTTTGTTGCTTGGGCAATCTATGCACCCTCAAACGAACTTATTTGTCTACAAGGTGTTTGTCTCAGTTGAGTGACCAATAATATCACATAGTATAGTGTGATCATCGAATTATTGACCAGTGCTATTTCGCTTGGGATTTGTCGCTTCATTATATGACTTGATTCGCAGCTAGTAGTACTACAGTTAAACAATGTCTATACTATCCGAATCCCTATTCTATTACGGGTATATTTACAAATCTGCCTCTTGGAACGTCATTTCAATTATATTGAATATCAACACATTCCTAGATGTCTAAATACATTAACTGATGCTCTAGTTAATTATGTATTAGATAGACATTTGAGGCATATGTAATTACAAAAAGCAGAGTAAACCGGTAAAATCCTCATGTATATATATATAATGATATAATGTTTACAAAAAGAGTTTTCATCCGAAGATCAAAATATCAAAATATAGAGCCCATGGCCCCTACAAAATGGCATCATGGATGCCTCTCGCGGTAGCATACTACTTCTCTCACTACCCTACATAGTAACCGACTAAGTGAGCCAGATACGCCTACAGTATGGCGTTGATAACACCTCGGGATCTCCTCGATGGATATATCAAGGATGTTTGTCGTCAAGCCTTCTAGGTTCTTCTCTATTGCATCATAATCCTCGGAATCCCATCCAACTACCACGTGTGCCTCTCCTCATCTCTGAATAGGAGAAGAGCCCGGGGATCGGTGTGGCCCTACATCTACATAATCAAAAAAAATTGATTAGTCTTTCGATTGGAAACACAAAAACAATAAATATTCTAAAAACTCATAAAAACATTGTAAAAAAAAAAAAAAAATGTCTTTCTTACCTAGATCTCCCCACTGAGATCCCTCGGGGAGAACCAAATATAGATCACCCTGAAAGTCTAGACCAGCATAAGTATAATCATCAATCATCAGGATTTGCAGTCCCAACCAATTGAAGAATACATCATCATACTTCAGAATCTGGCCCGCCACGTGCCGTGTCATTAGGTCACACCATATTTTCATTTGTGGGTCTCTCAGGGATGGTATTTCCCATTCCACCTGCAGGCATAGGTGTGGAACTTTTTCTAGGAAGAAAGATATTAAAATGGACCCATAATTGAACTATTTTAGGTCCCCATTCTTGCTTTTCATGAGTTCATTTTTCATGCTGCGTAATACACCATCACACAAATTGAATACTTGAGCCTCCAAGAATTCAATAGCATATTGGAAGTAAATTTGGAGTGCCATGTGTGGCAAAGCACTCCCTACCATCTGTGCAATAGTAAAAAGGATGGTCATGAGGGTCAAATCTCTCACAGCTTGGATTTCTACTTTTCCTTTACGTCTTTCGGCATCAGGTTCACAATGCCGACGAATGTACTCACTCATGGGCAATCCCCCACCTCGATCACCTGTCAAAGTCACACGTGCCCCACTGTTGTGAGGGAAAGCTCCTTATGGACTAGCAAAAAGATTTTAGACTTTGCATGCAGATATGACCGAAGAGAAATTACTTTCTACCCTCATCCCTATATTTAAATCCCCTTTTCATAGTAAATGCATGGAAAGATCAACCTACCTCATTCCCGGTGTTTGATGTCGATCCTCCATTGTACTTGATTACTTTTTCACAATACTCCTTTCAAAAATGACCTGCATACAAGAAAAGCAACAACTACTCATGCATCCTACTTATATACTAATGGCTTAGAAATCCAAACATATACTAATCAAACTGTAAAAAGTTCATGAATTGGGATGGGAAAAGAATTTTCTTTATTACTTTGAATGAGTCAACTTACAAAAGTTGAGACTGGCCACTGCTCCGTGAACCTGATCCTGGGCTCCTCTTCAACTATCCTCCAACTATTTTTTTTTGTTTCTCCTTTAGCACAAGGAAAGGATAAAGGGTTGGGACAATGGGAAAATGCAAATGGGCAGATTTTCTTTGCTATATTTTTCCTCCTTCCCAATGGGACCCCTACCTCTTCTTTTATAGGCTAGAAGGAGCTAGGTATTTGGATGAACCCTCGGCCATGCATGGTCCAGAGTTTCAGTTAACTCACCCATAGTTTTTGTGTTCCTTCGGCAACTTTCCTTTTTTCATGCTTTTGTCGGTCCACGTGGGCTGTTTTGGGTCAGCCAGCGTGTACACGTGTGCAGTAATGGAGTAGGGCGCGTGGGCCTTTATAAGAGAGGATTTTCAAAGAGTTGTTTAGTAGTGATTTGGCAAAGAAGGGATATGAGATGGCCTGATGCCAGGTAAGCATGTGTGGTGCAATTTAGGGTTGTAACAGATGCCCCCCTAATGTGTGAGGTCAGAAGAGAATCTGATGGTCGAAATACATTACCAATCTTTACTGATGTCTCGAACGATTGAGCCCAAGGATCAAGAAACAGGAGGCGCCATTTGCAAAATAAAAAATGTCTCGCCAAGGTGGATATACCCATTCTCGGGATAAAATAGAATCATGGCTACCAATCAAATACACTGTAGATCCATGTCATATAATGATATAAAGAGTAGTTGTGAACAATACACAGTGGAGCTACATCTCAAAATCAGAAAGATATACATATAGAGTATCCATCTTCTAGAAGTTGATTCGGCCTGATGGTTGGAGGTGAGGTCTTCATAGCTTGAGAAACAACTTCAAAATCTTCCAAACTCAGGTAGGAGTGTAATATGAGTGTACGACTGCACTACCCAGAGGTCTTCGACGGCTTGTCGGTCATGGATTTGATGATCAAACTAAAGGCTTCATTGATTTCGAACAAGGACTTGATTGGACATTCAAGATGGCTAGGCATGAGGGAAAGAGACAAACATGCAGAGGGGTCGACTCGGGCTTGGTGACAAACTTCCCTTGGATAATAACATGACAAATGATGAGACTCAGGCAGCATGGCATTAATCATAAGTCTACGAAGCAGGAGGGAACACAAACTCTCCATAGGTTTGGAAGGATAACCAAACGGTGGAGGACGCAACTCTATATAGTGAGAAAAAGCTTCCTAAGATTGTACTACATCCCATAGTATGATGAGAAAAAGGACAGATGTACTTTATCTAAGGGTGACTCATTATGCTGCCAATAAAGAAAATACTTTTCCCTTCCTCTTTTTGGGGTATATTTGTTTTTTTTTTATTTTCTTTTTGTCCTTTTCAATAATTGTGGAAAATGAATAAAGGGATATTATGTTACAAAGGAGGAATGAGTGTTGCAAACATACAAGCTCAAGGCACAAGGACAAGAATGATGTTCTAGTAGAATGATACTCGGGAAAAATCCTCCAGAGGCCAAAGGTGTTAAGACGCAGAAGCAAATTGTTACAAGGTTGGCGTATAAGGTATGCAAACACGGTTAATTAAAACACACAATGGTAATGTCCTTCGATGTAAGTTTAATGAGCCCAGAGAAGGTAATCTCGGTGGTTTTTCATATTTAGAGAGTCTAAAAAAACATAAAAGGAGACTCCATTGGGGTACTATTTTCGAAGATAGTCTATTCGGTTCGAAAAAGGGGTAAACTAGCACTGATAAGACATCGATTCAAAACCATTTTAACGAGTGTGACAAGGACAATATCACTCAACTATTTTTTCATTTTTAAGGAGTCATGAAAAACCTGAACTATGGACTCCGTCAGGAATGTTCTTATGGACCAATTTAACGAGTGTCAAAGAATAAGGTCACTCGACAATCTTTTCAATTTTAGGGAGTCTGAAAAGAGCTTAACTATGGACTCCGTTGGGGTTCCTTCTTCGTAAGTTTAGTCTCTCGGGCCAAAAAAAGGGATAAAATTATAGATTAAGAGTACTCTTCTATAGAGATGAAGTTCCATAGAGTATACCTTTGTTCGTACAGTTCACCGTCTGGACCAAAAAATGGGTAAACTACCGTCAGACAAACGTGACTTCAAATTTCAGTTTAGCGAGCGTGAAAGGCCACACGATCACTTGGCAATCTTTTCATATTTAGAAGGTCTGAAAAGGGATTAAAAGAAGACCTGTTATTTTTGGGGAGTCCTGAGGGTGAGTTCAAGAGCGAAGAAGAATCAGGCAAATGGGGCTCAAACTCGTATTCAAGAAAGACTATAAGGACTCCCGAGCCTACAGTTTTTTTAGAGACATCATGAATGCCATAATCCAACCAGGATCTCCTAGGGAATCCATGTTCCGGTAAACTCTACCACCAAATTGCGACACTTCTAAAGAAGAGATGATGATTCTGTGTTACAATCTGATGGGATTGATCCTATGGAAAATAAAAAAGACAACAAGATACAAAAATCAGGGTAGAAACCTAACCTATATGCTCAAGTTGATCGTCGAAAAAAAATTCATGGACCGTCAAAATTTACTCAAAACTCAAAAAACAAATGTGTCTTTTTTGTTTATATATCATTTTATTATATGCCAGAGTATTTGACAGATATACATTTGTTGCAAGTAGATGTGGGACCCGTGCGAACTGCCGATTATGCAAGGAACAAGTGTCGTCCTCGGCCAGGGGTCGTAGCTACCGCTACCGGGGGACTAGCAGTAGTAGGAGACCTCCCAGTCGGGGAGGCTGAGAGAGTACTCAGAAAAGTTGAGCAGAACTTTACTGCACTCACTCACATGGTCCCAATGGCAGATATTGAGGACCTACCGCCATCCATGCAGCCTCATGTAGTGGGGGAACCTCAGACGTGGGTCCGATTGTTTAGGCGTTTATCCCATGCTGTGGACCAGTATAATAGGGCCCATAGGCCCTGAACCTATTTAGACATTTTGTGTGCCACGAGCACCACTTGTATATATGTTTTGAGGGTATAAGCCATGTGACTTGCTATTGGTCCTATTTTTGAGGCGCTTTCATCCATCTATGTACTCTAGTTACTTTTATGATATTATATATGGTTTTTTGGTATTTTGTGTCGTATGGATCACGTGTGAAAAAATGTATTTACATGCTTATGTCAATGTTCTTTCATATGTGTGCAAGATGCCAATCTAAAATTTGATTAGCTAG
>SNQJ01S0099570.1:59756-70111 GCA_010110895.2 Picea sitchensis
CGTGACTATTAATCTAACAGCACGCGTGAAAATGTACGTTGGATAGAGACATAGGGCATGTACATGCGGGCTAACCTTGTACAGGCCGTGTGTATATCTAAAATATGAGAAAAAATGAAAACAGACAGACTAAACCAAGAAGATACCACTGATATTCATAACCAGGATCCCTCGAAGGCTTGGACACTCTTTTTAACAGAAAAGAAAATAATGTAAGGGAAAATGATAAAGAAAAAATAATCTGAGATAGGACTGCAAACAACCAAGACTCAGACATAATTCCAGAAAACCCCCTGAGAATGTGTGATTCTGATAGGGAAGAGGATGATTTCCTCATAAGTTCTTTGAACTCTACATGCTACTGCTACTTCTTCAGCTAGCATTCACATGTGGGTTGTAAGAGATTAGGGCACGGGTACACGCATTCAGACCTTATGCAGGCTGCATGTACCTCTGTGGGTCCAAACAAACATAGTCAAGCAAATCAAAGAAAGCTAGTATGGAAAACCAGACTCTCTACTAGCTCAGAGATTATAGAAACTAAAAGAAAAAACAAGCAAGAAGAACAAGTCTTTAAAACTACCCACAAACTAAATCAAATTCCAGGAACCCTAGAGAGTCTCCCCAGTATGGTCGCGAATTCTATTGTGAGGGAAATCTCCCTAGGGACTAGCAAATAGAGTTTAGACTTTGCATGCAGATATGACCAAAGAGAAACTAATTTCTACCCTCATCCCTATATTTAAATCCCCTTTTCTTAGTAAATGCATGGAAATATCAACCTACCTCGTTCCCAGTGTTTTATGTCGATCCTCTATTGTACTTTATTTCTTGTTCGCAATACTCCTTACAAATCTAACATGCATACAAGACAAGCAACATATACTAATATACTAACGGGTTAGAAATCCAAACATATACTAATCAAACTGTAAAAAGTTCATGAATTGGTATGGGAAAAGCATTTTCTTTATTACTTTGAATGAGTCAACTTACAAAAGTTGAGACCGGCCACTGCTCTGCGAACCTGATCATGGGCTCCTCTTCGACTGTCCTCCAACTACTTTGCTTTGTTTCTCCTTTGGCACAAGGAAAGGATAAAGGGTTGGGACAATGGGAATACACAAATGGGTAGAATTTCTTTGCTATATTTTTCCTCCTTCTAAATGGGACCCCTACCCCTTATTTTATAGGCTAGAAGGAGCTAGGTATTTGGACGAACCCTCGACTATGCATGACCGGGAGTTTCAGTTAACTCACCCATAGCTTTTGTGTTCCATCGGCAACTTTCCTTTTTCGTGCTTTTTTCGGTCCACGCAAGCTATTTTGGGTCAACCAGTGTGTACATGCATGCAATAATGGAGTAGGGTGCATGGGCCTTTATAAGAGGATTTTCAAAGAGTTGTTCAGCAGTGCTTTGGCAAAGAAGGGATATGAGATGGCCTGATGCCAGGTAAGCATGTGTGGTGCAATTTAGGGTTGTAACACCCACGATGTGACAACACTGTCAGGAAATAAATATCCTCAATATCCAAAGAGAGGACATGAACACCCACGTGGAACACTTGTTGTTCTGAATCCCACATATGAACTAGATATTCTAGTAATCACCGTTGGGCTCTCATGCCCTGAACTTTGAAGAAAATTAATAGACCAGATTGTCAGAGGGAATTAACGGTCCCCAGATCATTTAAATCCATGAGATCATCTTCTTCGCGCTCGCTCTCTCTCCATTCCAACATCTTTGTAGTAAAACACCTGCATGGGAAACAGAGAATATCTTTAGCACACTTTTTCAACATTTTTTGGGATTTTTGTTGAGTCAACGTTCACTTTTCTTTTTAGTTTTTTGGCCGTCGTGATCAAACTTCAAGTACAGTGTGGAATTTCTGTGAGCACGCCTTAACACACCTACAGAACTCGTTGATTTCTACAGGGCCTATTATAGGCCACTCATGGTGGCCCTAACGCACAACTAGCAGTCCCAAATCATCAAAAACTCTTGATTTTTTACCATCAAAAACAAAAATTAATCTGTTGAAAAGATAGAAGATGAGATGCCTACCTATTTCATGCAATCCATTCATTGAATGATCCTCTGTGGCCTCCGTAATTGGTCACTTAAGTTGAGGTAAAAAACAAGGGTTTTTGGTAAGATTGTGTCCAAGTGAAAATAAAATGGTGAAAAAGACTTTATGCTTCTATTTATTTATTTTTTATCATTTTTTCTAATATTTTGTTTTATATAAATACATTTGGTCAAAAACCCATTAACTCTAAAGGTCTTGTAAGTGTTTTTTTCTTTGCAGGAAGAAACTTAGGACCTTGGACAGCAAATTATGGACAGTTTTTTGTGATTTATTCTATTTTTGTTGCATGTAGAATTACTTTTTAGGATTTTTAAGAAAAACCTCGAGCATAGTTTGTGTTCATTCTTGAGCTCGAAAACCAATGAGAACATAATCGATTATACTTTTGTCATCTTTTCATACTCATCATGGTAACACGAAAACAACAAAACCTAGGGAGGATTATTTAAGCTCTTTTCATGCTCCTTAAAAACGAAAAGATTGTCGAGCGACCTTGTTCTTTTCACGCTCGTAAAAGTATTTGAAGAAAACATTTGATGGGCAATAGTTTATCACTTTTTTGGTCTTGTCGAACTATTTTATGAAAATGGAACTGAGATATTTCTCTTTTAAGTGTTTTTCCAGACTCTATAATCATGAAAAACATTCAATTTTTCTATCTTTGGACTCGTTAAACACACATCGATAGACCTATTCGGGACTGAACCACTCCTTCTTAGGGTTCCTTAAATGTACTCTGAGGGACTCATCCGAAGGATGAGCTTAAATTGACAAGCATATGTTATCCTCCTCAAGATTCCATAAAAATAAAGAGGTACTTGCCAAAAATGGTGGGGGGGAATTTGGGAAAGGAATGTGTCTCTGTATTTGTATTAATGGCAGTAAGCGTCACTCTTGAACATGACACCCCTCTTCGTCATTTGAATCTAGGTTGGGTAATTTGTTTGTCTCTTGTCTAACCTTCTGCAAGTTCATATCTTGGGTCATATTTGAGTCAATACTATGATCATTGTCATGTCATTCATATGTTCAAGAGAAGTTAAACCGAAACCTTCTATCAAATCGACCATCTGCAATTGTCCATTCTTACCTTGTCGGCCTTCCCTGTGTCAGTCCCAAGTCACATATGTATTTTTCTCTACCCTAAATCTGTTACTCATTTCATGTCATTGATGGGGAATACATCAAGGCCCTCCTGTGACAAGTCTTTTCCTATAGACTTCATCTCATTATCTAGGAAAAAGACTTAGAACTTATTTATTACCTTAGATCCTGCATGCCTCAATGGCAGGTTTCTTTCCTTTCGACAGTGGATCCACATCATTGATCCCTGATCGAGAGATTCTGTCAAGTGTTTGAATTCAACTCCTTTATTCACACTTGTTGGATTGTACTAGAGTACCTTGGGAGTCATTGACATCAATGGTGATTTCCCTCGCACTTGTTAACAGTTTTCATCAATGACTGGTAATCAAGTGGTTTCTATTCACGTTCGACTTTGACATATGTAATCACGTGACTAGAATCGTACTAACGAACGATGGATTGAAGACCCTGGACTTCATAATTTTTTGGTCCAGGTTGCGATGGAAAAGGTTATAGGTACAAGCATAAATAAGAATAGAGACTGAAGAGGGAATAGATTGAAGTCTATATGAAGAATCCTATTTCAAGCGATGCTTGAGGTCTCCATTCATCCATCAAGTTTTTGAGAGAAATATTCATGCAAATATCGGAGAAAATGTATGTGTGTGTCAGAATGAAGGGACACTAAAAGGGCCATGCGATTCGATTGTATCTTCTACCTTTCATTAATATAATATGGTGGCACATCTATTTCCCATAAAATGATTGATATTTTATTACATGACTCCTTGATCACATGTTTAGGTTGTCATTGAATTTCACTATCACTGCTTTCACATTGGTTGATTTGTGTTATTATAGATCTGATCTCATAGGAGCATTGGAGTAAAGTAGGATCAACAAAGACATAAGGAAGCGATTTATAAGGTATGTTATCTATTCATCCTTTGGTAACTAAATTCAATGACCGTAACCTAGGGAAAGTGTCTTGTTTTGTTCTAGATCCAAGTGGATCTAGGGGTATTAGTTCATGTCTGCATCTACCGATTTACCCATTAACACACTGGAACTACATGTTCTTTGTAGCTCACAGGGAGCATGACAGCCCCTCTAGAGCCAGATGTTAGCACATAGAATTGTAGGGGTAAAAAAGAATCACTTTGGTTTTAATTTTGAGTTACACCTTTGATCCTTACATCATTACCTTGACATGTCACACCTCCAAGTTGTACAAAGCGTTCTCTGTGTTACCATCCATCTTCTTAAATGTCAAGTCAAATACAGTTTTATGTGTTTCCAACTCACTAGGAGAGTTCGCAGCATACTCATAAGTACCTCATGCATTCAATTGTTATCATTGTAGTTAAAGAATCATGACAAAGAATATTTCATTGTTCTCAGCACCATATTTAACCAACTTTTTAGGGATTATGTCATAGATCTCATAACATTTTCCTCGAAGTATGCAATTCATGATTGAATCAGGCATTACAAATTGTTACTGTGGCGTTGTGAACTGGTAGACAAGCATTGCGAACTAGATGAAAGATAAGTGCTAGAGGTTTGATAGCTTACATATATCCCTGTTAAAATCCATAGACATATTCATCAAGCTCGGGTCTACCAGGCACTCCATGAGGGTTATCATTCTATTTGAAGGTTGACGGGAGGTCCTTTACTGATATATTTGTTGGCACTATGAATTGTCACTGCCTTGATATTAGTTTGAAAAATTCACTTAAACGATGCTTTGAACTGTGCCTATTAAACCAAACCTCATTTAGTTTTCCTCCTGATCAAAATTTACTTTCTCCCATCATTTTCACCTAGTGTTGCGAATTGGATCATAGAGAATTGTGAACTGTGTTGTGAACCCTCTATTCTAGCATTGTTAAAACCTTGTCCTCTGCATATTTCTAAAACTGCAAACTTAATAGAGTTATTATACCCCTATCCATTTTGTAGTTTGCAATTGATCATCTATGGGAGAATACTTAAAAGTGTAGGTGTGGTGATGTTGTTAACAAATTTTTGATGTTGATAAAAACCTATTTTTCAAAGACTTACCTTTGTCTCCCTTCACTATAATTTTCAGTGGTTTTTCCTTAGCATTTCTATTTGAATAATTTTGTGTCTCATTTATGGATTTGTTTAAATTGAGGAGTATAGAAGCCATATACAATATTATCCTATTGGAAAATTCTTGTCATCAAAACCCTAATCTTCTATATTCCATGTTTCACATCTAGCAGTCATTAAATATTATAGTAAGGTTTTCTTCAAGAAGCATCCATGGACAATCAACAACATAGGAAGACTCGTAAGGGAGGTGAAAATTTAAGGACAGATCCCTATGACATGCAACTACTTGATTCTAAACCTTTGATCAGAGAGTAGACTACATCATGTTTTGTCAAAAGATGTAGAGGGGGCATCCAGAGCTAGGAAAGAGAAACCTGGACATGTTGTCCAAGGTTTCAACTAGGAGAAGTTCCAAGATTAAAAAATTAAGATGTTGAACCTTTATAATCAACATCATTTTGGTCAAATTCATGTTTCATACATTTTACACATTTCGGGTATTTCTATGTTTTGCAAACCATGATTATCTGATTGGGTGTTTTCTTTTAATAAATATTGTTAATATTATAAATTTTACAACATTTTGGGACACTTTAGATAGTTCTAGGAGGTGTTGCAAATTGGAAAACTGAAACATGCTACTACTAGGAAGTTCACAGCGTCGGTGCTGCGAACTGGTAATTTATGACAGATTGTAAGCAATTAGCACACAACAGAAGATTGTTTTTCATGTAAATTTTAAATTCTCATCTGGGTTCCTATGAAATTTATTGTGGAGGAAAAACATGGTTTTTTTGACGTACTGAAAAAAAATCAACCCAACCTAGTTTGTAATTGTGGAGAAAAGACAAAATTATCGCCTACAAGAAAGTTCACAGCGCATGATTTCATAGGCGCTGGGAACTCTAACAGTCTGAAACATTCAAACCATGGGAAGGGTACCAGATTTCATGGAAGGTTTCAATGGTATCCTAGGAATTAGTTTGACATGAGGGACATGAGGAATTAGTTTGACAAGATCCCTAAAAATAGGAATTTGTTAGGTTTTTGTTGGCATATTTTGTAACAAGACTCCTAAATGGAGCAGGATCCTATGTAGCTCCTTGGTTTTGACATACTTAGGCTATATAGATATCACTCACTATATATGAAAGTGGATTTTGATAAGGAAAGGGTTGGATTCATTGTCCAAGAGAGGGGGTTTTGCAAGAAGAAATATGTGTGTATGACTATAAGCCTGAGGGCATGTTATTGTTAACACATTTCTGCCATTGAGGATTCATGAGAGTTTTCTTATTAGCATGTTTTATTTTTCTTTATTTATCCTTCATATCACTTGAATAAAACTGCAGACTATGAAGATCATGGTTTCCTGTGATTAGGAGATTCATGGGTTGCAAACGATTTACAGTGATTGTCTATTAATTATTGTTTTGTTCAAGTATTATTCAGTCCATTCGACATAGACGATATATATTTTGTGAACATTCTTCTTTATGTTTTTTCCTCTCCATTATTCTACCTGATAGTATATAATATTTTTCTGATGTGAAACTCAAATGCATTCAATCTGCAAGATGTTATGGCTCCATGCCCAATGGAATGCCTCTATAGACAGTTTGTTTCCCTTTTTATTTATATTTGTTACTGATCCACGAATCATAAAATTGATTTTAATTCATTTTTATTATGGTGGATACTAGGCTTACACTTACATCATTCTAAATGTGAATCTCAATGCTAACACGGTGATCAAAAAATCATCAACATACAGAACTAGGATTATAAGTGAAACAGTCGTCCTGAGCATGTAAACATTTAGGTGTGACTTACAATGTACAAAGTTCTGTGACAACAAGTAGGAGTCCATCTTGGAATACCATGCCCTCGGGTCCTTCTTGAGGCCATAAAGAGACTTCTTCAGTCGACAGACCAAAGATGAATCCTACATAATTCCCTAGGGATTCTCCATATCGATCTCCTTGGAGAGATATCCATGAAGAAATGAATTCTTCACGTCCATATGATGTACTTCCCATCCTTTGGTTGCCGCAATGGAAAGTGCCAAACATATGGAATCCATATTCACTACTAGAGCGAAGGTCTCATCATAGTCAATGACATGCACCTACTGAAATCCTTTGGAAACTAGCCTAACTTTGTATCTAGTAACATGTCCATTTGTTGTGCTCTTGGTCCTGTAGACCCATCTACACCTAAAAACTTCCCTTCTTTAAGGAAGGGGAACTAGATACCAAGTTTGGTTCTTGAGGAGGGATTTGTACTCCTCCTACATGGAAGATTCCCAAAAGGGATTTCCAGTAGCCTCACCATAGGACTGTGGATATAAAGACTAAAGAAAGAAAATATGCATGGGTGACATCGGTTCAGTGGCAGTGAGTGCAAGAGGAGAATCCTCTAAATAAAATCGAATCCTCCTAGTATTATTTGGATCCCCAACAAGGTCCCCTTCATCCTGAAGAGTAGTCTTGGCCCACTTGGGCCCCAACTATGGCTCTACATCTGCATCTGATTGTATTTAATTTGTATCTGGATCATCTGAATCCTTTGAATCAAAACTCTCATTTGAAGAAGAGTTGGCATGTGCATCCTCATCATCTCTGATAGGTGGAAGAACAATTTTTTTTGCATGCGGTTGTTGAGGTACATGTGAGACACTTTCCTCAAAATGGACACTATGCTCAATGATGAGCTAATCTGAGGAAATATCAATGAGTCTATATCGCTTCACACTATCGGGGTATCCAACAAATATACACTATGTGCTATGTGGATCAAGTACCTTCCTCTTCTCATAGGGAATCTTGGCCCATGCACGTGAATCGAAAATACAGAAGTGGTTCACTTCCAACTTGAGGCCACTCCAAGCCTCGTAGTGGATCTTATCCTTAACAGATCTATGGGGAGATATATTTTGGATGTAGGTTACACAATTAATTTCTTCATCCCATAATCTATGTGGAAGATACTTTGCATGTAGCATGCAAGATTCCATCTCTTTTAGAGATCTATTTTTCTCCTCAACAACTCTATTTTGCTACGGAGTATAAGGAATTGTGTGTTGCAACTGAATCTCGGCCTCATGAAAAGGATTTTGTATCTCATGGTTGACATACTCTCCCCCTTTATCTATTTGGGCGAATTTGATTTTGTTTCATGATTGTGTCTCAACAAGGGATTTGAAATATTTGAGGTGTTGAAACACCTTTGATTTTTTCCTGAGAAAGAAAATCCATGTGAAGCATAAGAAATCATCAAAAGAAATGAGCACGTACCTTGATTTACTGATTGATGGATGTGGAAAAGGGCCCATGAGGTCACTATGGATCAGATCTAAAAGAAAGGAATCCTTCTGAGTCTTTCCTTTGTCGAAATTCTCTTGAGGGTGGTTTCCATGAACACATCCCTCACAAATTCCTTTGAAGAAGTGGATGTCAGGTAGACCATCAACCATTCTATACTTGCTAATATATTTCATATATCTAAAATTTAAATGTCCAATCCTTTTGTGCCATATCCTACTGCTTTCATCAGCATGGGTAAGCTTAATGCAAAATCTGGTTCAATAAATTCATAAAATGTGTAGTGTCTAGATTGATGATTTACCTCACCGGTAGAAACCCTAGAATTGGTTTGCATGTCATATATATCCATTGCATCAGGTGTGAATATGAATCTCTTTTCGGTATCGTATTTTTTCATATGATACATGAACAGAAGATTGACGGAAAGTTTGGGAACGTGTAGCACATTCTCAAAGCTTATGTTTGTGAGTTCAATTCTTCCTTTGTTGGTGACCTCGACTGGACAGTTCTCCCCCATCGTAATATGAGGAACTTTGCATGCATCCAATGAAGAATATACTTCTTTTGTGGCTTCCATGTGGTGTGATGCACCTAAATCTACGATCCAAGCATCGGGAGAGGAGTTTATGGAAATCAAAGCATGTCGAGAATTGTCTTTCTTGGGATTCTGATCTTCTAGTTTCTTCTTCTTGGCACCCCGGGAGATGTGATCTCCAAGATTTATTTGCTAAAGTATTTGTCCCATTTGATCTATCTATTTATACATAAATGTAGATTCTAGACAGAATCCTTTATGGAAGTAAGTGAATTTATCCCTTTTCTTCCCTTTCTACCTTTGGATCCAGAGGCATCGTTGAAGGGTTTTGAGTACCCTTCCTTCTTTGTATTTTCATGTTCTTTCCTTTTGTATTTTTCTTTAGATTTATGATATTGATGACCACTACCATCTTGCACAGTAAGTGCATGCACCTTTGGGCCTTTGATTTTTCCCATATTGATGAGCTTGTTCTACTCTTGTGTCAAAGACTCGATAAAGGCCTCAAGAGAGGGCATCCTCCAGGTGGCTCCAGAGGAGAGCCTAATTGAATGAAATGTAGATACAAACACTGAGTATTATGGACCAAGTTTGGAGAGAATGGTAAGAACCATTTGTTTCTTCTTGGTACATTTATCAACCCCGCAATCCTTGAGTTTTGACAACAAATCCTTATATTTGGTAAAGAAATCTTGGAGATTGTCAAAGGTTTTTGGATCCAATGTGATCAATTCCACCTCGATAATGTGTCACATAATCTCTTTATATATTCCAAAAATTCTTTCCACAGTGGTCCAGGATTCATTGGGGGTTTTACAGGAAGATATGCGAAAGAGGATTTTAGGAGAAATGAGACTACAAATAGTTTTAAACAATTCATCCATTCGATTTAGATACTTAGATTTTTCTATGGATGATATGAGTTTTGTCTCTATTTTCATCGCTAACCTGTATAATCCTCTCCCTTGAATATGTTGATTAAGGTTGGTTTTCATTGATGTCAACCCTTGAAGAAAGCCCCATAGCACAAAGGTTTGGGTAATGGACCCAATATTTTTTTATGTAAATATGACTCATTATTGTTTTGTCATGGTTGATAATAAGTAAATATGGATGAACTCCAAAGTGGTCCCCTTATGGTGAAATCCCTCACGGGAAGACACTTTGTGGAGTAAGAGAACCCATGCTTAATTATGGAATAATGAGATGAAGGAAAGTGAATTTGTCAGGTAAAAT